>JAIVEN010000056.1:30000-32500 GCA_026686845.1 Adenanthera pavonina
TCCGCAATTTCCGAATCTCCCTGTCGAATGGCCTGTTCTCCGCGGTCGGAATAGGTGAGTAAATTCCCTTCCCTTAGAACCGTACTTGAGAGTTTCCTGCCTCATACGGCTCAGCAGTCAATTCTTTTCGTGTCCCATCTTTTTTATTAGATCTATTCTATTTTTTTCTCGAGTTAACCAAAAAAAAAAGAGAATAATTACATGAGTTTCAAACTTGAATTTGGATTAATAAAAAATGGAATCCGCTTTCTAGTTTTATCTTTTCTCCTACCTTCAGAAGAATAAAGCATCGGCATTTACACTCTCATTAGAATTTTCTGAAAGGTAACTATCTCGGTTTCCTATATCATATACTTTCATATATGATATATAAATTTCTATAGAATCCGTGAAAAAGACTTTTCTTCATAAAAAAGAAAAGACTTACTATCTTTGGGATCTGATACTACACCGCTGCTCAAAACCTTAGGGGATCGACTCTATTACATAAGTGGATTCCTAACTTTTCTATCATGATATAAGTAAGCAGTTCTTATTGTATTGGCCCAAAACCTCGCTAATTGATCTTTACGGTGCTTTCTCTATCAATTAGATCTTTTATCCATAGAAAAAAAGTATCTAGGCATATCTATTTCTTCATATTTCGACTTCTATGAAGTTTCTTTCTTTGCTACAGCTGATAAAAATCGTTGTTTTGGACGATATATATGTAGAAATCCTTTTTTTCTAGTATTTATTGGTGGATTTGCTCTTTCTTTTCTTTTTTCTTTCTATAGTGGAGATAGTCGCACGTAATGACAGATCACGGCCATATTATTAAAAGCTTGTGGTAAGAACGGGTTTCGTTCTAGTGCCCGAAAATAATATTCCAAAGCTTTCGTATGTTCTCCGTTACTTGTGTGGATAAGGCCTATGTTATAAAGTATATAACTTCGATCATAGGGATCAATTTCCAGTCGCATAGCTTCATAATAATTCTGTAAAGCTTCCGCATAATTTCCTTCGGATTGAGCCGACATCCGTTACGGTCGTCATTCGGTTCAAAGAATCTCCGTTCCAAAACCGTACGTGAGATTTTCATCTCATACGGCTCCTCCTTTATGTGCATAATGATAAAAATACATAGAATCAAAAAAGATTGCAGTATTCTCATTATGAACTGAGCGGGGCTAGTGTTTTTACAATAAATCTCTAGCCAACCTTCCTGTAAAAGATCTTTTCTTACCATCAAGTATGTTGGTACTGGATAAAAAAATGGTAACTCCAACAATTTCTTTGTCCTCAACGCCGCTTAATTTCCTGGAATTAGTCACTTCAACAGTCTTCGATGGTTATACGGGTATCCAAAATACGAACGAGATGGATGTTTGTTGTCCCAACCATTCTTCTTAGTCCCGATCCCGATAAGGAAGGGGGGATATTCTTTTTTAACAAAGTTTTCGTGTTGTTGATTCCTAAGCGTAGTGCTTCTTCCCCCATGCCGCCTATTGGTACTAGTGGGGTAGAGTTGACCTAACCCATAAGTATAGGTATAACCTTTCGCTTAATACTATAAATCCAAAATTCAAGCATATGAGGCTGCATTAATCGGGGATACACGACAGAAGGAATTAATTGTTTTATTTCCACAAACTTCACCTTCAGCAAGCGTAGGTTTTTTTTTCCTTTTTTTCTTTCTATCCGAAGAATGTGTCTTTCTCCTAAGACTGAGAGCGAAAAAAAGGAAAAAAAGAATCAAATCGCACCATCTCTGTAATAGGTGAATGCCTCCTTTTCTCCTGAAGTTGTCGGAATTATTCGTAATAAGATATTGGCTATAATTGAGAAGGTCTTATCAATAAAATTTCCATTTATCCGAGATCTAGGCATAGGTAGCAATCCATTCTAGAATTTAATTATCTCTCGTGAGAAAATAATCCCACAAACAAAGGAATTGTACAATAGAGTACGAAATAACGTAAAAAGGACTCATTAAAAAAAATTGTTTATCCGAAGTAAGTTCTTTTTTATAAAAAGTTTTTCTATTTTTCTAGTTAAAATTGATTGTATGTGGCTATCCAAAAAAATAGAATATCAATGACTCACTATTCACTCGCTTTCTGGGACATAATCATTGTGTAGGAGAGATGGCCGAGTGGTTCAAGGCGTAGCATTGGAACTGCTATGTAGGCTTTTTGTTTACCGAGGGTTCGAATCCCTCTCTTTCCGCACCTTTACCTAATTCATCAATATTATTGATTATTGACCGCAATGTTTCAAATAACAAAGGATACCATTATTCCAACTTTCTTTGATGAGGATTCTCTATTCCTAATTTCTGGAATACTGAAAATACTGGAAAGGAAAGAGGGGGCAAGGAATGAAAATCTTCCTAACCCCTTTTTTTTGTTGGTCCCCTTACTTAAGCGCGAAGGGAGTCCAAATTTCTTGTTATTTTAGTTAGGTTTAAGTCTGACGAGAATAATATTCTACAACCAGCAATTCATTTATTTTCAAACCA
>JAIVEN010000056.1:45000-62500 GCA_026686845.1 Adenanthera pavonina
AGATATTCAAAAGATTTTTCATCGAATGACTATTCATCTAGTGTATTTTCATGTAAATAGAGGCAAGAAAGAAAGCTCTATGGAAAAAAGGTTGTTCAATTCGATGTTGTTTAATAGGGAGTTAGAATACAGGTGTGGGCTAAGTAAATCAATGGATAGTTTTGGTCCTATTGAAAATACCAGTGTAAGTGAAGACCCAATTCTAACTGATATGGATAAAAACATTCAGAGTTGGAGTGATAGTGACAATTCTAGTTACAGTAATGTTGATTATTTAGTCGGCGTTGGGAACATTCGGAATCTCATATCTGATGACACTTTTTTAGTTAGGGATAGTAATAGGGACAGTTATTCCATATATTTTGATATTGAAAATCAAATTTTTGAGATTGATAATGATCATTCTTTTCTAAGTGAACTAGAAAATCTTTTTTATAGTTATAAGAATTTCAGCTATCTGAATAATGTATCTAAGAGTGACGATCCCGACTATGATCATTACATGTATGATACTAAATATAGTTGGAATAATCACATTAATAATTGCATAGACAGTTATCTTCGTTCTCAAATCTGTATTGATAGTTACATTTTAGGTGATAGTGACAAATACAATGACAGTTATATTTATAGTTACATTTGTGGTAAAGGCAGAAATAGTAGTGAAAGAGGGAATTCCAGTATAATAACTCGCACGAATGCTACGAGTGATGGTGATTTAACTAGAAGAGAGAGTTCTAATGATCTAGAGGAAACTAAAAAATACAGACATTTGTGGATTCAATGCGAAAATTGTTATGGATTAAATTATAAGAAACTTTTGAAATCAAAAATGAATATTTGTGAACACTGTGGATATCATTTGCAAATGAGCAGTTCAGATAGAATCGAACTTTTGATTGATCCAGGTACTTGGAATCCGATGGATGAAGACATGGTTTCTGGGGATCCCATTGAATTTCATTCGGAAGAGGAACCTTATAAAGATCGTATTGGTTCTTATCAAAGAAAGACAGGATTAACTGAGGCTGTTCAAACAGGCACAGGTCAACTAAATGGTATTCCCGTAGCAATTGGGGTTATGGATTTTCAGTTTATGGGAGGTAGTATGGGATCCGTAGTAGGTGAGAAAATCACCCGTTTGATCGAATATGCTACCAATCAATTTTTACCTCTTATTCTAGTATGTGCTTCTGGAGGAGCACGTATGCAAGAAGGAAGTTTGAGCTTGATGCAAATGGCTAAAATATCTTCCGCTTTATATGATTATCAAGCAAATAAAAAGTTATTCTATGTCTCGATCCTTACATCTCCTACTACTGGTGGGGTGACAGCTAGTTTTGGTATGTTGGGGGATATCATTATTGCCGAACCCAATGCTTACATTGCATTTGCGGGTAAAAGAGTAATTGAGCAAACATTGAATAAAACAGTACCTGAAGGTTCACAAGCGGCTGAATATTTATTCCATAAGGGCTTATTTGATTCAATCGTACCGCGTAATCCTTTAAAGGGCGTTCTTAGTGAGTTATTTCAGCTCCATGCTTTCTTTCCTTTGACTCAAAATTAAATCAAAATCAAGTAGAGCTTTAAATTATTAAATTTTTTTTATTTTTTTTATTAATATTAATTTGAATTGAATTAATATTCTTTTGATTCAAATTTCTTTTTTCTATTTTCTACTTAATCTACATCTACTTAATTATTAATATTCAATATTAATAATTCTAATTAATTATAGAATTCTATTCTTATTTATTGTATATACTCATTTATATATACTTAGTAGAATTCTATATAGAATTCTATTCTATATAGATTTCTATATGAAAATATACTTGGTATAAGTATATATGAATTCTAGTGATTATAAAATCTCTTTATAACAATATAACAATAACAGGTAAAAAAATGAATAGAACAATAACAAAAAAACTAAAAAAATAACAGGTACAAATATTAAATCGAGGTACCCATTCTATGACAACTCTTAGCAACTTACCCTCTATTTTTGTGCCTTTAGTGGGCCTAGTATTTCCGGCAATTGCAATGGCTTCTTTATTTCTCCATGTTCAAAAAAACAAGATCTTTTAGATACGGGCAGCAGTAGGGACAAATCTCATCCATTTTTTTTAGATCTAGAAGCAATTCGATGAATTACTCCTAAAGGTTTACATAAAAATAGTGCTAGTTGATGAGAGTTACTTCGCAAACAAGGAAAAGTAAAGTCAAATTCATTTGGTTGGGTTATTTTCCCAATTCCAAAAAAATACAACTGGATCTAATATGGGTTGGCGATCAGAACGTATATGGATAGAACTTATAACGGGGTCTCGAAAAACAAGTAATTTCTGCTGGGCCTTTATACTTTTTTTAGGTTCATTAGGGTTCTTATTGGTTGGAACTTCGAGTTATCTTGGTAGGAATTTGCTATCTTTATTTCCGTCTCAGCAAATTCTTTTTTTTCCACAAGGGATCGTGATGTCTTTCTATGGAATCGCTGGTCTCTTTATTAGCTCCTATTTGTGGTGCACAATTTCGTGGAATGTAGGTAGTGGTTATGATCGATTCGATAGAAAAGAGGGAATAGTGTGTATTTTTCGTTGGGGATTTCCTGGAAAAAATCGTCGTATCTTTCTCCGATTCCTTATGAAAGACATTCAGTCCATCAGAATAGAAGTTAAAGAGGGTATTTATACTCGTCGTGTCCTTTATATGGAAATCAGAGGACAGGGTGTCATTCCCTTGACCCGTACTGATGAGAATTTGACTCCACGAGAAATTGAACAAAAAGCGGCGGAATTGGCCTATTTCTTGCGTGTACCAATTGAAGTATTTTGAAAAAAAAAAAAAAATGAACTGAAAAATGAATGCTTTCTTAAAAAAAAACGGAAAGAATTCAAGAATTCTTTTTTTCGAAATATTTGATATTTTGTATTTTGATAGAAAGGGCGTTTTTTCGTTTCGAAATCCGACTAATATTCATTACTTGAAGTGCTCTTTCATGCATTCATCGAAAGGGGCAATTGCTTCGAATTTTAGCAATTGATATCCTTGGAAACAATATCTTTTTTCTTCATTCGAATTAGAAGCAGACTCTTTCTTTTTCTTATTCTATTTGTGTATTCTTTCTAAATTCAAGAACTAACTCCCGAATTGCAAATAAAAAAAACGTGAGAATAGATTTATAGGCTCTATGACTTGTAATAGAGCTTATGCTTGATAGAAATATTCTTATCATATAGAGTTGACGAATGAGGTGAAGCTGAGTTCATTAAAGACGAAAAATGGCAAAAAAGAGAGCATTCATTCCCCTTCTATATCTTACATCTATAGTCTTTTTGCCCTGGTGGATCTCTTTCTCATTTAAGAAAAATATGGAATCTTGGGTTACTAATTGGTCGAATACTAGGCAATCCGAAATTTTCTTGAATGATATTCAAGAAAAGGGTATTCTAAAAAAATTCATAGAATTAGAGGAACTGTTACTCTTGGATGAAATGATAAAGGAATACCCGGAAACACGTCTACAAAACCTTCGTATCGGAATCTACAAAGAAACGATCCAATTGATCAAGACGCACAACGAGGATCGTATCCATACGATTTTGCACTTCTCGACAAATATAATCTGTTTCGTTATTTTAAGTGGTTATTCTATTCTAGGTAATCAAGAACTTATTATTCTTAACTCTTGGGTTCAAGAATTCCTATATAACTTAAGCGACACAATAAAAGCTTTTTCTATTCTTTTATTAACTGATTTATGTATAGGATTCCATTCGACCCATGGTTGGGAACTAATGATTGGTTCTGTCTATAAAGATTTTGGATTTGCTCATAATGATCAAATTATATCCGGTCTTGTTTCCACTTTTCCAGTCATTCTAGATACAATTTTGAAATATTGGATTTTCCGTTATTTAAATCGTGTATCTCCGTCACTTGTAGTGATTTATCATTCAATGAATGACTGAAAAATGATCCACTGATCCAATTATAAAGTTTGTTATCTTGTACAAAAGCTAAACATTCAAAAATTGACTTATTCTTTTCTTATTCTTTCTACCCATCCAGGGGATTCCTCCTATATTCCAGTAAGATTATTTCAGTACATAGCAGAATCATGGATAGGGAACTGTACCAGTGACCAACCTAATTTTATTGTAGAACTTTTCAGGATCAATGATTGGACCATGCAAACTAGAGATTACTGTTCTTGGATAAAGGAAGAGATTACTCGATCCATTTCCGTATCGCTCATGATATATATAATAACCCGAGCACCCATTTCAAATGCATATCCCATTTTTGCACAGCAGGGTTATGAAAATCCGCGAGAAGCAACTGGCCGTATTGTATGTGCCAATTGCCATTTAGCTAATAAGCCCGTGGATATCGAGGTTCCACAAGCGGTACTTCCCGATACTGTATTTGAAGCAGTTGTTCGAATTCCTTATGATATGCAAGTGAAACAAGTTCTTGCTAATGGTAAAAAGGGGGCTTTGAATGTGGGGGCTGTTCTTATTTTACCGGAGGGGTTTGAATTGGCCCCCCCCAATCGTATTTCGCCTGAGATTAAAGAAAAGATGGGTAATCTGTCTTTTCAAAGCTATCGTCCCACTAAAAAGAATATTCTTGTGGTAGGCCCTGTTCCCGGTCAGAAATATAATGAAATCACCTTTCCTATTCTTTCCCCCGATCCCGCTACTAAGAGAGATGTTCACTTCTTAAAATATCCCATATACGTAGGCGGGAACAGGGGAAGGGGGCAGATTTATCCCGACGGGAGCAAGAGTAATAATAATGTTTATAATGCTACAGCAGCAGGTATAGTAAACAAAATCATACGAAAAGAAAAGGGGGGATATGAAATAACTATAGTAGATGCATCGGATGGCCGCGAAGTGATTGATATTATACCTCCAGGACCAGAACTTCTTGTTTCAGAGGGTGAATCTATCAAACTTGATCAACCATTAACGAGTAATCCCAATGTGGGTGGATTTGGTCAGGGGGATGCGGAAATAGTACTTCAAGATCCGTTACGTGTCCAAGGTCTCTTGTTCTTCGTGGCATCTGTTATTTTGGCACAAATCTTTTTGGTTCTTAAAAAGAAACAGTTTGAGAAGGTTCAATTATCTGAAATGAATTTCTAGGTCCGCGGATTTATCAACATATTAAGTTCGTAAAAATAACTAAATTCTTTTGTTGATAATTATGTAATTCTGTATAATCAAAAAATTATGAAAAGCCCCTTGCTTGTTTCTATTCTTTTTCTACCATATTTAGAGAATTCACCGCAGTACTAGTCAGTCATAGTATGTATATTGTGAAGAAGACTATTTGACTTTACCTATTTTTTGTTTCTTTTTTTTTTTTTTTTTCAAACCCAATAAATTGGAGCACTATAATTATGTCACTGTTTTCGGATTTCAATGTCATAGAATAGAAATATATTCAATTAATAGTTTTTGTTTTTCTATTTGAATATAGGAAAATTCAACTCGATACTAAACATAAGATAAATAAGCAGAGAATATTAAGCACAGTCTAAATAGAAATTGGAAAAACGGGATTCTAGGGAGGATTATTTGTCTTCCTAGAACCCCTCTTGTTTGTGTCAAAATATTCTCCCAAATATTAATATAATAATGCCTATTGATCTCGTTCGTCAAAGAATCCTATGTTTAGATTTTTTCCGAGTTTTTATTAGAACTTTTATGACATATAATATTTTGAATATCTTTTTTTATTTATTGCATATAGCATAACATAGAAATAGAAGAAGTAGTAGAGTAGTGGACAAACAAAAAAGGGAGGGAATCTTATTGAACAAATAGAACTTCTTCTGAACAAATAGAACTTCTTCGAAAAATATTATATACTCTAGAATAAGATTCTTTTAGTATAGAAAAGGTTCGCTTCGCATGATATGTGATCGATAGAAAAAATATATAGAAAAAAATAGAAATAGAAAAAATAAGATATATAATATAATTAAATTAATATATTACAATATAATTAATTATATTTATTTGTTATTTGTGCCGCCCAGAAAAAGGAAATCAAGTGATTCCTTCTTTGTCTTACTTTCGTTTTCTTTGTCTTACTTTCGTTTTCTTTATTTTAACTTTGAAAGTATCGACAGATATTATCGAGGAAGAGATGTTTTGAATCAATTAATGAAGTTCATTTTTCAAAAATATCATCAGAAAAAAAATGAAATGGAGTTTTTTTAAACATCGGAAAAAGCTTTCTATTTTGTCATTTATATGAATAAAAGATCTTATGATTATTAAGAACTCAACAGGACCCCCTCTCGTCAAAGCAAAGAAGGAGGGGGTCCTGTTGAGTTCTTACGCTTTCATTTCGAAAACTCAGTTCAGCCGATTACTACAGGGATGAACCCAATCCGGAATATGAACCATAAAAGAAAATACCAATTAAACCGATCACAGGAATACCAGTTACAGTACCTATTATCCAAAGAGGAATCCTTCCAGTAGTATCAGCCATTTATCCCACTTTCCTCCACATTTCATCAAGTAGTCATGCTAGAGACATAAACAGTCATAGATAATTATGAAATGATATCCTTCCGAACGGGATAAGAGAATTCCTAATACTAATATATATTTACTATTCCCTTAATTGAAAAAATAATTGGAAAATAAAACAGCAAGTACAAAAATGAGTAATAACCCCCAGTAGAGACTGGTACGATTCAATTCAACATTTTGTTCGTTTGGGTTTGATTGTGTCGTAGCTCTATAATTCGGATTAGGTTTATCGTTGGATGAACTGCATTGCTGATATTGACCCCAAAAAAGAAACGGTGGGTACCGCTAGTCCGTGAACAGCCAACCATCGTACTGTAAAAATAGGATAGGTTCTATCTATGGTCATTGGGGCCTCCTAAAAAGATCTACTAAATTCATCGAGTTGTTCCAAAGGATCAAAACGGCCAGTTATTAATGGAATTCCTTGTCGGCTCTCTGTAAAATACTCGTTGGGGCGAGGGCTTCCAAATACATCGTAAGCTAAACCTGTGCTGACAAATAACCAACCCGCAATGAATAGGGAGGGTATAGTAATGCTATGAATAACCCAGTATCGAATACTGGTAATAATATCAGCAAAAGAACGTTCTCCTGTGCTTCCAGACATGTCGAGCTCCACATATTCTTGTACAGTTAAAGGGGGATCGATTCCATAAAAGATGAGATCAGTAAGTAGAAATTTACTGAAATTGGATCTTTGTTAGATCGTCAATATTGTACCAAGGGTGTCTTTAGAGTATACCGAATCAGTATAGCTATCCTTCTTCTGACACAGCAACGCAATTTCACAATCAGTAGCGAGATCAAGTACTAGATAAATTTTTTCTTCTTTTCTTGTTGCTTGTCGCGATGTACTCAATAGAGAATTCCTCCATTTTTTATAGTATAAGATGAGGGTTTTCTACATTATTAGCTTCGGACTAGAAACTTAGGATCAAATAAAATGTGAATCCGACAGATTGATTTCTAATAATTCATGGAGGAGATTATCATATTTCTACAATTCAATTAGATGCGAAATCTAGAAATATACTTTTTGTGGTTGTAGAAGATGTTTTTTGTTGGAACCCCCTCCTTTTTCATTTTAAAAAAGATTGATTAGTTGTCCAATAAAAAGTAACAATAATAGCAGTAATAGATAGTATTTAATGGCAGAAAAATAACAAATAATTCCATTTTTAAGAAGATTTTTATCAATATTCGCGGCACGCGCATTGTTGTTCTTGTATTAGACCCAAAAGTTCTTGGCTTAATTACTTAATTACAAGGATAGAGCCTTATTTTATATTAATATATTAAAATAAGGAAAGAGAAAAAAATGTAGAACACCAGTTTCGAGCGATCTGATACCTTTTTTCTTCTCGTTGGAGATATTATGAGAATGGAACCTACTACAAAATCCAATGAGTTAAAATAAGAGTAAAAAAGTAAAGGAAAGGGCATTAGAAGGTCACTCTTCTTTTGGTCTAAAAAAAATGGATTAGATACAATCCAAATTAAGAAATAAAAAAAGGATCAAAATAGATATTTTTCCGATTTGATTCTATATTAATTCAACGAAAAAGAGAGTTTTCTTTTTTGAATTGAATGAAATTACACAACAAAGTTCTTATTCTATTTTCATTTTAATATAATAAAATTCTTTTATTATATTAGTTTACTCAACTCAAGAGTTGTTCGATGAATCTGTTGATTTGGAATCACAGGATGGGTAGATGTCACAGATGATGAATGGATTTCTTACCTATGTCACTATATTTTTGTTCGTCTATAATGATTGATTGATGAATCAAAAACTTTCCATTTTTCAAGTGGTATTTTTGCTTATCTTCCTACCTTTCTTTCAAAAATGGAAACTTAGGGAAGTGCTTTTTAAACATATGTATAAAAAGAACATATTTCATTTAGCCTCTTCATGCCCACTATAACTAGTTATTTCGGTTTTCTACTAGCAGCTTTAACTATAACCTCATCTCTTTTTATCGGTCTGAGCAAGATACGACTTATTTGATTTGAGATTATGATTATGAAATTAATTGAATGAACAATTCGTAAAAATCAATCTTTCTGGGATATTCAATATATTCTATAGTTCCTTACCGTGTCAATTTCCAATTCTTGGTCATTGAGATTCATGGGCAATACAGATTAATATTTAAGGATATATATTACCTCCCCCTTTCTCCTTTCAAACAAATAAAAATGATTGAAGTTTTTCTATTTGGAATCGTGTTAGGTCTAATTCCTATTACTTTGGCTGGATTATTCGTAACTGCATATTTACAATACCGACGTGGTGATCAGTTGGACCTTTGATTAATTAACATTTTTTTATTGACCTCCTATTTCTTTGTTTTAATCCTAATCCAGAGGAGGTAAAATTAAGACTTTAGACTGCCGTTCCATTATTTCAGTGTCATTCTCGATCTAACAAGAATGGAATCACGCTCTGTAGGATTTGAACCTACGACATCGGGTTTTGGAGACCCGCGTTCTACCGAACTGAACTAAGAGCGCTTTATTTTCATAAAAGATTTTATGTGACCCCAATTCATCTTGCATGCATATACTATCATAATCTATATATATATAGAACTCTCATCATATATATATTGATAGAATATCCATCTATTTCTATTGAGTATGTATGTCCACTTTTAATCGGTCTCAATTGATCCCTTGTTACTGCTCATAAGATAATTAATAGTTAGGGGTAGGGATGACAGGATTTGAACCCGTGACATTTTGTACCCAAAACAAACGCGCTACCAAGCTGCGCTACATCCCTTGAAATTGGTTTACAGTGTCATTGTAAAGAATCTTTGTCTTGTTTTCCATATCTTGATTTTCTCCGTTGATATATATAAATTATCCTGCCATTTTTTTCTTTTTAGTTTCATATCGTATAACATATATTATAATAATAATAAAAGACTTATATACATCTGAAATCCGCCTAACAAAAAAATGAATATTTTTAGGGAATGCTCGGGCAGAGAAGAAATGGACCTCTTTTTTTTGTTAAAAAAAAAAGAATATCTAATGAATCGTTGTACATTTCAATTTGAATTAGGAATTCTGCGTACAAATACAAGTGGTTATTAACTAAATAACCGTCTGATCATATTCATTCATATATGTAATTATGTATTACAAATTACAATAAAGAATAAGAATTAAGAATAAATAAGGAGGATTTTAAATGCGAGATCTAAAAACATATCTCTCCGTGGCACCAGTGGTAAGTACTCTATGGTTCGGTGCTTTAGCAGGTCTATTGATAGAGATCAATCGTTTATTCCCGGATGCATTAATATTCCCCTTTTTTTCATTCTAGTTATTGACACGGGAAGGGGTGAAGAAGATTAGAGATACAATCAAATATCTGTGATTAATCCTCCCTTCTCCTTCTTTTTTCTTTTTTTTTTAGAAGTTAGAAAAGAGAAAGAATAAAGTTGGATTCGGCCTCAGTGAAACTCGGAATTCGGTCCAGGCTTCAATTGAATTTAATTAATAAGAAATTCAAAATTCAATTAATAATCAATTCCTTTTCTATTAATCTATTAAATAATAGGGTGAGACCAGAAATGGAAATGGAATGGCTAAGGCGGAGCAAGAATATCATAATCATACAAGATACTTAAATGAAAACAGAAATACTGTACTGTGATTCTAAATATAGTTAGAAATCATTGTATTACTTAATTATTACTATACTATATTGACTATATTGATTATTGATTGGAACGAGATCCTTCATAATTTGATTTCGAGTTAGCAACTTCTATTATTTTATTTTTCGTTCCTTTTCGCTTCGAATCGTAAAATAGAAGAGTTAAGTGAATCAAAAACACAAAGGAGGTTCATGGCCAAAGGTAAAGATATCCGAATAGGGGTTATTTTGGAATGTACCAGTTGTGTTCAAAATAGTGTTAATAAGAAATCAACGGGTATTTCCAGATATATTACTCAAAAGAATCGACACAATACGCCTAGTCGATTGGAATTGAGAAAATTCTGTCCCTGTTGTTGCAAACATACGATTCACGGGGAGATAAAGAAATAGAGAAAATTGATCGCTTGTGTGTCACCTCTCCAAGGAACATGAGAAATGATATATTTTTTCATATTGTTCTAAATTGAAATTGTATATATAACATATATTTAAAAATTTCAAAATATTCTAAATAATATTAGAAATATAAGAATAAAAAAATAGAAACAAAGCAAATCCTATTTTGTAAGAAATAGGATTTTCGGGATAAGGAATAAACAAACTATGGATAAATCTAAGCGACTCTTTCTTAAATCCAAGCGATCTTTTCGTAGACGTTTGCCCCCGATCCAATCGGGGGATCGAATTGATTATAAAAACATGAGTTTAATTAGTCGATTTATTAGTGAACAGGGAAAAATTTTATCTAGACGGGTGAATAGATTGACCTTAAAACAACAACGATTAATTACGATTGCTATAAAACAAGCTCGTATTTTATCTTCGTTACCTTTTCTTAATAATGAAAAACAATTTGAAAAAGGCGAGTCGGCCGCTAGAACTACTGGTCTTAAAACAAAAAAAAAAAGATAGGGTTACTCTTCAATTGAATTCAAATTCCAATCTAAACTCAAATCAAATGTGGATTGATGTTTTGTTCAAAAACTACGACAATCCAATTTTGATTATCGTGTTGTATGTAAGAAAAAAGGGAATCGGTGAAGAAGAATAAATCTTTTTTTATTGAACGTGATTGCTCATTTTGACGACTTTATCATATGATTCCATTTTATCATACAAATCTCTACTCTACCTTCCCGGAGTTCAGTCTCCGGGGAATTTTTATTTTATGATCTCATTGGAAATCATATAAAGACAATTCCTATTTAATATAGCTATTTGTGAAAGTATTTTACGATTAAGAAGCAACTGCCTCTTGTACAGATTATACACAAATATACTATAACTATGGTATACCCTTTCTTGATTCTCGCGAATTACTGCATTTATTCGACTGATCCACAAACGACGAAAATCTCTTTTTTTCCTATCTCTATCCCGATGAGCCGAAACCAAAGCTTTTATTTTCTGTTGAGTAATAGTTCGAGTAAGTCTTGAATGAGCCCCTCGAAAGCTTGATGTAAATAAACGAATTTTTGTCCTACGTTTCCGAGCTATATATCCTCGTTTAATTCTGGTCATTGAATAAATGAAACTTTGATGAATAACTATTTGATTTTTTTTCTTTCAGTTATTCTTTTCCCTTTACTAGTGTATTATATTAATAATAAAAACGGATTCTTCCAATGTATAAAATAAAAGATTCCAATGGCTTTTGCTACTATAACCTTCCCAACCACGATTTTTTCTTTTTATTTCTAAGTATTTAACCTAGAAATAAGAAATTGTATTGATACTAGGTATCAAAAAAACATATTCAATTAAATAGAAATGGATAAAGAAATAGTGGATTCCATCGTTTCTATGGTTACTTCTTAAACGGCGAGGTCCTCTCTATACACCGGAGCCCCTTCTCTCATTTAATCAATGCTATTGTTAACTTGTACAGTTCACACTCTTTGGCTCTACCCATGAAATAGCTAGTAAAAAGTCTTTCACAACGAAATCTAACTATACAGTAACGGTATTTAAGTATGAAGATTAGCTGGGGAGCTGACCCTGTTAGTCCGTTCTTGCAAGAATAAGGGCATAATCTTTCCGCTTTTTAATTTTGAAATAGGATTTCCCCTGCTTAATGGATAAGCATTTGCTACCAATGGAGAAGTCTTTCTCATCTGAAATTGCAAATTGAGGTGATTGGATTTGCACCAACGGAAACCATAAATTTGATACACAATTGATACACAATAAAAGGATATATATTATTAATAGATTCTTTTTTAAGATAGTGAATGGAGTTCTTCCATTCTATCCTAACTGATCACTGATACCGGAATAATTTGTTTCCTCTGTTTTGTCTTAGTCTATGATCGGAACGAGTCGCACATACACCCTAGTACATGTTCCTCGGCGCTGAGGGCATCCCCGAAGGGCGGGGGATTTCGTAACATTTCGGATTGGCTGTCTTGTGTTTCTAATAAGTTGTTTAATAGTTGGCATGTTGAATCATATACATAATGAGCTGGTTTAGATCAATCCTAACCCGATGATTATGAATTACTTATATTCTATATTAATATTCTATACTAATAGATTATTATTATATTATATTAATAGATTATAGATTAATTAATAGAGATATTATATTAAATCCGGTAAGAAGAAAAAATATCAAATTGTGTATTTGCGCGGAATCCCTGCTAATTCTTTATTCAACCGCTACAAGATCAACAATTCCATGAGCTTGGGCTTCTGCTGCTGACATAAAAACATCCCTTTCCATGTCTTCGGATACAACCCATAAAGGTTTGCCCGTTCTTTGTACATAAACCCTTGTGATAGTTTCGCGCAGTTTCAGTAGTTCTTCCGCTTCCAGGATAAATTCTCCCGTTTGTGCCTCATAAAAAGAACTTGCGGGTTGATGGATCATTACCCTGACGATATAACATACTAAATGGTTCCTCTATATCGCACGATAAGGCGAGAGATAAAGAATAATAAAAAAACAAAGATAGAATTGAACAACCGTACAGGCATCTTTTGCGTATTGCATACGGCTCTACTATGGAATTGGTTTTTACCCCCCATCGACCATCGAAGAAATAGAAAATAGAGAGGGTCTATCAGACCTAGATCGGTAAATGATCCAATAACCACCCTTCCTTTTTTTGTTTTGGAGTAGTTAAAAAATACTATGATGGTTCCGTTGCTTTATTATTTGGTCTGTTATTCAGCAATCCCAAAGTTTCTTTTTTTTTTTTCAAATCAAATGTTGTATTTATATAAGTAAAAAAGATCTTGTTTTTTTTTTATTTTCATATTCTTTCATAACATAAAGATTGTTAAAAGCTTTCCGGTGTAAAAACAAAAAAGTTTGTGACGCTGAAATAGGCTCCTGATAGATCAGATAAAATCGGAAATACCCGTTTTCTCATACCACTCTTTCGATACAAAATCGAATGGTTTTGAAAGATTTTCGCATATCGAATTCGAAGTGCCATGCTATTATTACTTAATATTCATATGGCGAAGGCATAGTCTTCTTTTTTTTTTTCTCAAGTAAAAGACTCATTGGCGCCAAGCGTGAGGGAATGCTAGACGTTTAGTAATTTCTCCTCCTGCGAGAATAAAAGATCCCATTGAAGCGGCTAATCCCATGCATACTGTCTGTACATCTGGTAGCACAAATTGCATAGTATCATAAATAGCTATTCCGGGTATTATCCATCCGCCCGGAGAATTTATAAACAAATACAAATCTTTGGTATCATCCTCTATACTGAGATATACCATAAGGCCAATAAGTTGATTCGATATCGCACTATCAATCCCTTGGCCTAAAAAAAGTAGTCTTTCTCGATAAAGTCGGTTGATTAGGATCCAATTTTATCCCTTAGGAGCCGTACATGCACCTTTTGATGCATACGGTTCACCAAAAATCGCGAAAAAGAATCAATGTGTAGATTTCAACCCTCTTTCTTTTTTCATAGCAGACTTTTTCGAACTTCTAACGAAAGGTCTTTTTCTTACATTTTTCAAGAAAGACGACTTTTGACCCGGTTATCTATATTAATCTATATTCATATTATATGATAAAAAAAAATAATGTACTAAACACTTATTGAACTAACTTCTCATTGATGTATTGTTTTCATCGAGATCGAATCCAAATCGCGATGTAATTTTCTTGTTTTTGAATGGGCTTCTTCAATTCTTTTAGGTTTCTGTTCTACTCCGAGTAAAGATCTACCCGATTTGGATTTGCACATATAGCACAAATACTCCAATACCACGTCTTTTTGCTACGACTTCTTTTCTTCAATTTATTTCATGTTTTCCAGCAAATACAAATATATGATAAATACATGATAGAAGTAGTAATTGTAGATATATTACCAATTGGGTTTTTTTCTAAACAGAGCCTGGATGCTTCATTTTATTGGTCCAACCAAGCCAACCATAAATTATTGTAAATTTCTAATATTAATCTGGATACCCCCCCCAAAAAAAAAAAGATCTAATTACACACTTCACGCTCCAAATTTTTGCTGATTCAATCAACCTTTTTGGGGGTGAAAGAGAGGATATCTCGATCGGGGGAGAGAACGGGGAAATCCCATATGACCCAATATATCTGACAAGTCGCACTATACGTCAACCCAAGATGCATCTTCCTCTCCAGGACTTCGAAAGGGTACTTTTGGAACACCAATAGGCATTAAATGAAAAAAGAATTGAATTAAGTAGTATATCTCGCTTTGATGCGGAAACGTAACAATGGGTTTATTGTCTTAATAATGATTGGGTTTTATCATATTTTATTTATAGATTGAATAAATTCGTAAAAAAAATCCTAAATACAAAAGGAAGACCAAGTGACTAAAGGAAAATTCTTACGAATAGGTCCTTTGAGTGATGAACAAATATGTCTGCATTCACTAATATAAAGATATAAACACTCATATAAAATACGGTCAACCCCCCCTCCCCTCCACCATTGCGCATTCTTACTTATCGGGTATAGAATAGATCTGCTTCTTTTGTTCCTACGAATAGAACTCTTCCATTATTATTAAAAAACTAGAACAAATATTAATCCTTTACCCGAGATAATCCACTAAAAAGAGAGGGTCCATAGTATAGTTTTTACAGTGCAATAAAGTTACATAGTGTCCATTTTTTGTTGATATAAGAGGTATTTTCATGGGTTTGCCTTGGTATCGTGTTCATACCGTCGTATTAAATGATCCCGGTCGTTTACTTTCTGTCCATATAATGCATACAGCTCTGGTTGCTGGTTGGGCCGGTTCGATGGCTCTATATGAATTAGCCGTTTTTGATCCCTCTGACCCTGTCCTTGACCCAATGTGGAGACAAGGTATGTTTGTTATACCCTTCATGACTCGTTTAGGAATAACCAATTCATGGGGTGGTTGGAGTATCACAGGAGGGACTATAACGAATCCAGGTATTTGGAGTTACGAAGGTGTGGCCGGGGCACATATTGTGTTTTCTGGCTTGTGCTTTTTGGCGGCTATCTGGCATTGGGTATATTGGGATCTAGAAATCTTTTGTGATGAACGTACAGGAAAACCTTCTTTGGATTTGCCCAAAATTTTTGGAATTCATTTATTTCTTTCAGGGGTGGCTTGTTTTGGTTTTGGCGCATTTCATGTAACAGGATTGTATGGTCCTGGAATATGGGTGTCTGATCCTTATGGACTAAGCGGAAGGGTACAATCCGTAAATCCCGCATGGGGTGTGGAAGGTTTTGATCCTTTTGTTCCAGGGGGAATAGCCTCTCATCATATTGCAGCAGGGACATTGGGCATATTAGCGGGCCTTTTCCATCTTAGTGTCCGTCCACCCCAACGTCTGTACAAAGGATTGCGTATGGGAAATATTGAAACCGTCCTTTCCAGTAGTATCGCTGCTGTCTTTTTTGCAGCTTTTGTTGTTGCTGGAACTATGTGGTATGGTTCAGCAACTACCCCGATTGAATTATTTGGTCCCACTCGTTATCAATGGGATCAGGGATACTTCCAGCAAGAAATATATCGAAGAGTTGGTGCTGGGCTAGCCGAAAATCAAAGTTTATCAGAAGCTTGGTCTAAAATTCCCGAAAAATTAGCCTTTTATGATTACATTGGCAATAATCCGGCAAAGGGGGGATTGTTTAGAGCGGGCTCAATGGACAATGGGGATGGAATAGCTGTTGGGTGGTTAGGACACCCTATCTTTAGAGATAAAGAGGGGCGTGAACTTTTTGTACGTCGTATGCCTACCTTTTTTGAAACATTTCCGGTTGTTTTGGTAGACGGAGACGGAATTGTTAGAGCCGATGTTCCTTTTCGAAGGGCGGAATCGAAATATAGTGTCGAACAAGTAGGTGTAACTGTTGAGTTCTATGGTGGCGAACTCAATGGAGTCAGTTATAGTGATCCTGCTACTGTGAAAAAATATGCTAGACGTGCTCAATTGGGTGAAATTTTTGAATTAGATCGTGCTACTTTGAAATCTGATGGTGTTTTTCGTAGCAGTCCAAGGGGTTGGTTTACTTTTGGACATGCTTCGTTTGCTCTGCTCTTCTTTTTCGGACACATTTGGCATGGTGCTAGAACCTTATTCAGAGATGTTTTTGCTGGTATCGACCCAGATTTGGATGCTCAAGTAGAATTTGGGGCATTCCAAAAACTTGGAGATCCAACTACAAGAAGACAAGTAGTCTGATACAACATTGTTTTGTTCCTTTTGGATTTTAATTGATTTTTGTGATTGGAATTTGACATAGGGAACCGGATAAATCTTGAGTTGAATCGCTACCTTTTCTTTTACTCCTGTTCTTTCTTTTTCTTTATCCGAGAGACGATCCCAAATAAACAGGTATGAAAGCTATAATTGGAAACCACGATCAAATCCATGGAAGCATTGGTTTATACATTCCTCTTAGTTTCTACTTTAGGAATTATTTTTTTCGCTATCTTTTTTAGAGAACCACCTAAAGTTCCAACTAAAAAGATGAAATGATTTTTCATTATCTCAATTGAAGTAATGAGCCTCCCAATATTGGGAGGCTCATTACTTCAACTAGTCCCCATGTTCTTCGAATGGATCTCTTAGTTGTTGAGAGGGTTGCCCAAAAGCAGTATATAAGGCGTACCCAGTAAAACTTACAAGTAAACCAGATATAGAGATGGCAACTAGGGTTGCTGTTTCCATTATTATATAATTTCAAGACCAAAATGGATCTAGGATAAGATCATTTATTTACAGCGGAATGGTATACAAAGTCAACAGATCTCAATGAATAAAAAATAGGATT
>JAIVEN010000056.1:67500-70000 GCA_026686845.1 Adenanthera pavonina
GAATTAGAATTCTAATTATAATAAATTAATATTCAAAATATATCTAAAATATTCAATTAATCAAAATTTTATTAATCTTATTTGATTTTTTTTGTGCATCCCCCCCCTTTTTTGTTTTTTGGATTTTGTTTTTTGGAAAGATTATCCTTGTCTTTGTTTATGTCTTGGATTGGAACAAATTACTATAATTCGTCCGCGCCTACGGATCAGTCGACATTTTTCACAAATTTTACGAACGGAGGCCCTTATTTTCATATTTGTTATTCCTTAACTTAATTCCGAATCTATTTATTGGAAGAAAATAGGGTTTCCTGAGATTTTGAACTTCTAATTGTATCTCCATAAAAAAAAGAATGTTGAAGTTGAAAACAGTATAATCATTTGAATTTTTGTTCCGGGGTCTATAACCCTCCGCTTGAATCAAAATGATTTACTTCCATTTTTACTTTATCTCCCGGTAGTATACGTATAAAAACTATGTCGAATCCTTCCGGAAACATAACCTAGAATCTATATTTTCATTACCTAGAATCTTATTTTCATTATAGAAACGAACCTGGAACATACCATTGGGAAGTAATTCAGTAATTAAACATTAAACCCTCATGAATCCATTTGTTTCTTTTATTCTTATTGCAGTTAAAACCCCTTCCCGTATTAAACTAATGTATGTGGAATGATATTAGAAACCCGCTTTTTCTCTCCCTTTTTTCACAAAAATGTATGTAAGTTTCTCATAGAATTTGGATATCAGAAAGATTACCATATATAACATAAGATTTCTCCGCCGATTCTTTCTAATCGAGCCTCTCGATCTGTCATTATACCTCGAGAAGTAGAAAGAATTACAATCCCCATCCCTCCTAAGATTCTAGGAATTCGTTGATAATTAGAATAGATTCGTAAACCAGGTCTACTGATTCGTTTTAAATTCAAAATAGTTTTATATGACCCTTTCCTATTTCTTCTATGCCGTAGAGTTAAAACTAAAAAATATTTGTTGCTTTCTCTATGTTTTCTCACGTTTTCAATAAAACCTTCTCGGAAAAGTATTGTAACAATGTTTTCGGTGATGTTAGTAGATGGTATTCGAACCATCCCCTTTCTATTCATGTCAGCATTTCGTATAGAGGTTATTATGTCAGCAATGGTGTCCTTACCCATGATAAACTAAAATGATTGTTGCCCTTGATTTTTGATATAATCAACATGCTCTTGTATTATTTTATATCTTTTATTAATTTATTTTATTTTCATTTTTTATTAATATTTAATTAATCTATTTATTATTTAATTAATAAAAAAAAAAAAGATATTTAAAATTCAAAATAAAAAAGAAAATAAAATAAAAAAAAGGAATATTTATCTTATTTATAATAATTAGAATTTTTTATAATAATTACAAAAGAAAAGGTATATGCGTGAGACATAATCAATCTATTAATTAATCTATTTCATTCAAATACTATAAATATATCATAGTCTCGTCTTATAATACTTCGGGTGCTAATGAAACTATTTTAGTGAAATTTAACTGTCTCAATTCCCGGGCGATCGCACCAAAGATTCGAGTTCCTTTTGGATTTCCTTCTTGATCAATGACAACTGCAGCATTATCATCATATTGTATTATCATACCATTGTTACGTTTGAGTTCTTTACAAGTACGTACAATTACAGCTCTGATCACTTCTGATCTTTCTAAAGGTGTATTTGGTACTGCTTCCTTGATTACAGCAACAATAACGTCACCAATATAAGCATATCGTCGATTACTAGTTCCTATGATTCGAATACACATCAATTCGCGGGCCCCGCTGTTATCGGCTACATTCAAATGGGTTTGAGGTTGAATCATATCATTTTTTTTCTCTGTTCTTTCAGTGCAAAGGGCGAAGTAAAAAAAAAAAAGAAATATTGTGTATCAAAAAAAAAGAAACCTACAATTGCAATTGTTTTTTTTCATCCCAAAGACCTCTTTCCTTTGGTTCTAATTATTATGCCGAAATAATGAATTGAGTTCGTATAGGCATTTTTGATGCTGCTATTGCAATAGCCTTTCTGGCTATATTTTCTGTGACTCCGCCCATCTCATAAAGTATTCTACCTGGTTTAACGACAGCTACCCAATATTCGGGAGATCCTTTTCCTGACCCCATACGTGTTTCTGTAGGTCTTACTGTAACCGGTTTGTCTGGAAATATGCGTACCCATATTTTTCCACCGCGGCGGGCATTTCGTGACATTGCTCGCCGCCCTGCTTCTATTTGTCTAGATGTGATCCAAGTGGGTTCAAGTGCCTGAAGAGCATATCTACCGAAGCAAATATGATTACCTCGAGAGGATATTCCTTTCATTCTTCCTCTATGTTGTTTACGGAATCTGGTTTTTTTGGGGTTATAGTTGATGGTTTTTCTCAATTCCATCTCTACTACAGAACCGTACATGAGATTTTCACCTCATACGGCTCCTCGCGAATGAAACGATTAAAATAGAATAT
>JAIVEN010000056.1:80000-82500 GCA_026686845.1 Adenanthera pavonina
CCTATTTGGTCAAATACCTAGCGACAAACTCCTATGTTCCTTTCATTACAGTATTTCTGAACAAGTTCCTGGATAACAAGCCTAAGGATTTTCTTATTGATGATATTGACGATAGTGACGATATTGATGATAGTGACGATATCGACCGTGATCTTGATACGGAGCTGGAGCTTCTAACTATGATGAATGCGCTAACTATGGATATGATGCCGGAAAAAGACCGATTTTATATCTATATCACCCTTCAATTCGAATTAGCAAAAGCAATGTCTCCTTGCATAATATGGATTCCAAACATTCATGATCTGGATGTGAATGAGTCGAATTACTTATCCCTCGGTCTATTAGTGAACTATCTCTCCAGGGATTGTGAAAGATGTTCCACTAGAAATATTCTTGTTATTGCTTCGACTCATATTCCCCAAAAAGTGGATCCCGCTCTAATAGCTCCGAATAAATTAAATACATGCATTAAGATACGAAGGCTTCTTATTCCACAACAACGAAAGCACTTTTTCACTCTTTCATATACTAGGGGATTTCACTTGGAAAAGAAAATGTTCCATACTAATGGATTCGGGTCCATAACTATGGGTTCCAATGTACGAGATCTTGTAGCACTTACCAATGAGGCCCTATCGATTAGTATTATACAAAAGAAATCAATTATAGACACTAATATAATTAGATCTGCTCTTCATAGACAAACTTGGGATTTGCGATCCCAGGTAAGATCGGTTCAGGATCATGGGATCCTTTTCTATCAGATAGGAAGGGCTGTTTCACAAAATGTACTTCTAAGTAATTGCTCCATAGATCCTATATCTATCTATATGAAGAAGAAATCATGTAACGAGGGGGATTCTTATTTGTACAAATGGTACTTCGAACTTGGAACGAGCATGAAGAAATTAACGATACTTCTTTATATTTTGAGTTGTTCTGCCGGATCGGTCGCTCAAGACCTTTGGTCTCTACCCGGACCTGATGAAAAAAATGGGATCACTTCTTATGGACTCGTTGAGAATGATTCTGATCTAGTTCATGGCCTATTAGAAGTAGAAGGCGCTCTGGTGGGATCCTCACGGACAGAAAAAGATTGCAGTCAGTTTGATAATGATCGAGTGACATTGCTTCTTCGGCCCGAACCAAGGAACCCCTTAAATATGATTCAAAATGGATCTTGTTCTATCGTTGATCAGGGATTTCTCTACGAAAAATATGAATCGGAGTTTGAAGAGGGGGAAGGAATCCTCGACCCGCAACAGATGGAGGAGGATTTATTCAATCACATAGTTTGGGCTCCTAGAATATGGCGCCCTTGGGGCCTTCTATTTGATTGTATCGAAAGGCCCAATGAATTGGGATTTCCCTATTGGGCCAGGTCATTTCGGGGCAAGCGGATCATTTATGATGAAGAGGATGAGCTTCAAGAGAATGATTCGGAGTTCTTGCAGAGTGGAACCATGCAGTACCAGACACGAGATAGATCTTCCAAAGAACAAGGCTTTTTTCGAATAAGCCAATTCATTTGGGACCCTGCGGATCCACTCTTTTTCCTATTCAAAGATCAGCCTTTTGTCTCTGTGTTTTCCCATCGAGAATTCTTTGCAGATGAAGAGATGTCAAGGGGGCTTCTTACTTCCCAAACAGATCCTTCTACATCTATGTCTAAACGCTGGTTTATCAAGAATACGCAAGAAAAGCATTTCGAATTGTTGATTCATCGCCAGAGATGGCTTAGAACCAATAGTTCATTATCTAATGGATTTTTCCGTTCTAATACTCTATCCGAGAGTTATCAGTATTTATCAAATCTGTTCCTATCTAACGGAACGCTATTGGATCAAATGACAAAGACATTGTTGAGAAAAAGATGGCTTTTCCCGGATGAAATGAAAATAGGATTCATGTAACAAAAGAAGAGTTTCCCATTCCTTAGCCGGAAAGATATGTGGCCATGAAATAGGGATTAAGTGAAACAGAATTGACTGGGTGGTAGAGTCGTGGAAACACCTGTTTCTTCCATATTTTGGACCTTAGCTCCATGGAACAATATGCTACTGCGGAAACATGGAAGAATTGAAATCTTAGATCAAAACATTATGTATGGATGGTATGAACTGCCTAAACAAGAATTCTTGAAGAGCGAACAACCAGAGCTATTACTCACTACATCAAAAGATTTCCATTAATGAAAGATGTAAATCCATTGGAAAATCAAAAATACGTATGCCGGATGAAATGGTTGTTGCTATCTGCTCCAATAACGAATCATTGGTTTAACTGAATAACTAAATAAAATAGATAGACCTTTCTTTCTCTTCGTCTCAGGTCGATGGATCTTCTCAATTGAAAGATCCCCTATATGGATAATACACATTCCAGTTGACCGAGCCTAATTCTAATTGTTTTGTTCCGAAGCAAAGATATCCACGGGGCGGTTTGTCCTATTCCGATATTCACGACCAAGAAGTACTGAATTCTCTTTCCTTTCGGA
>JAIVEN010000057.1:0-99736 GCA_026686845.1 Adenanthera pavonina
GATGAAATAAACACAATCGGATTCCGCTTAAACCTCATTTTGTTTGAAAGTTCCAGGTTTCTAAACATTCATCTGTAGCCTCTACGGAGGAGAATGCCACAAGATTTGGAATTTTACGTGACCTAGGAGTTTATGCGGCTTACTAACAACAAGTCGAGTCCAGTTGGAAGAAACGTGCACAACTCGGCCTCATCATCGCGCCATTTTGGCCTAACGATCCAACTTTATGAAAATGCTATGAAAAGCAAAATAAATCGGAAATCTCTTAAAATTTGCAACACGAAGAGCGCTAGTAAGTTTATCCGACATCCTCACACCAATTTGAGCCTTGGTTGATGAAATAAACACAATCGGATTCCGCTTTAACCTCATTTTGTTTGAAAGTTCCAGGTTTCTAAACATTCATCTGGAGGCTCTACGGAGGAGAATGCCGCAAGATTTGGAATTTTAAGCGACCTAGGGGGTTTATGCGGCTTACTCACAACAAGTCGAGTCCAGTTGGAAGAAACGTGCACAACTCGGCCTCATCATGACGCCATTTTGGCCAAACGATCCAACTTTATGAAAATGCATTGAAAAGCAAAATAAATCAGAAAATCTATCAAAATTTACAACACGAAGAGCGCTAGTGAGTTTATCCGACATCCTCACACCAATTTGAGCCTTGGTTGATGAAATAAACACAATCGGATTCCGCTTTAACCTCCTTTTGTTTGAAAGTTCCAAGTTTATAAACATTCATCTGTAGCCTCTAAGGAGGAGAATGCCACAAGATTTGAAATTTTAAGCGACCTAGGGAGTTGTGCGGCTTACTCACAACAAGTCGAGTCCAGTTGGAAGAAACGTGCATAACTCGGCTTCATCATCACGCCATTTTGGCCAAACGATCTAACTTTATGAAATGCATTGAAAAGCAAATGAAAATAGAAAATCTCTCGAAATTTGCAACACGAAGAGAGCTAGTGAGTTTATCCGACATCCTCACACCAATTTGAGCCTTGGTTGATGAAATAAACACAATCGGATTCCGCTTTAACCTCAATTTGTTTGAAAGTTCCAGGTTTCTAAACATTCATCTGGAGGCTCTACGGAGGAGAATGCCACAAGATTTGGAATTTTACGTGACCTAGGGAGTTTATGCAGCTTACTCACAACAAGTCGAGTCCAGTTGGAAGAAATGTGCACAACTCGGCTTCATCATCACGTCATTTTGCCCAAACGATCCAACTTTATGAAAATTCTATGAAAAGCAAATGAAAACAGAAAATCTCTCAAAATTTCCAACACGAAGAGAGCTAGTGAGATTATCCGACATCCTCACACCAATTTGAGCCTTGGTTGATGAAATAAACACAATCGGATACCGCTTTAACCTCATTTATTTTGAAAGTTTCAGGTTTCTAAACATTCATCTGGAGGCTCTACGGAGGAGAATGCCACAAGATTTGGAATTTTAAACGACCTAGGGAGTTTATGCGGCTTACTTACAACAGGTCGAGTCTAGTTGGAAGAAACGTGCACAACTCGGCCCTCATCATCACGCCATTTTGGCCAAACGATCCAACTTTATGAAAATGCATTGAAAAGCAAAAGAAATCGGAAAATCTCTCAAAATTTGCAACACGAAGAGCGCTAGTGAGTTTATCCGACATCCTCACACCCAATTTGAGCCTTGGTTGATGAAATAAACACAATCGGATTCCGCTTTAACCTCATTTTGTTTGAAAGTTCCAGGTTTCTAAACATTCATCTGGAGGCTCTACGGAGGAGAATGCCACAAGATTTGGAATTTTACGTGACCTAGGGAGTTTATGCAGCTTACTCACAACAAGTCGAGTCCAGTTGGAAGAAATGTGCACAACTCGGCTTCATCATGACGCCATTTTGGCCAAACGATCCAACTTTATGGAAATGCTATGAAAAGCAAATGAAAACAGAAAATCTCTCGAAATTTCCAACACGAAGAGAGCTAGTGAGATTATCCGACATCCTCACCACCAATTTGTGCCTTGGTTGATGAAATAAACACAATCGGATACCGCTTTAACCTCATTTATTTTGAAAGTTTCAGGTTTCTAAACATTCATCTGGAGGCTCTAAGGAGGAGAATGCCACAAGATTTGGAATTTTAAACGACCTAGGGAGTTTATGCGGCTTACTTACAACAGGTCGAGTCGAGTTGGAAGAAACGTGCACAACTCGGCCTCATCATCACGCCATTTGGCCAAACGATCCAACTTTATGAAAATGCATTGAAAAGCAAAAGAAATCGGAAAATCTCTCAAAATTTGCAACACGAAGAGCGCTAGTGAGTTTATCCGACATCCTCACACCAATTTGAGCCTTGGTTGATGAAATAAACACAATCGGATTCCGCTTTAACCTCATTTTGTTTGAAAGTTCCAGGTTTCTAAACATTCATCTGGAGGCTCTACGGAGGAGAATGCCACAAGATTTGGAATTTTAAGCGACCTAGGGAGTTTATGCGGCTTACTTACAACAAGTCGAGTCCAGTTGGAAGAAACGTGCATAACTCGGCTTCATCATCACGCCATTTTGGCCAAACGATCGAACTTTATGAAAATGCTATGAAAAGCAAAAGAAATCGGAAAATCTCTCGAAAGTTGCAACACGAAGAGCGCTAGTGAGTTTTATCCGACATCCTCACACCAATTTGAGCCTTGGTTGATGACATAAACACAATCGGATTCCGCTTTAACCTCATTTTGTTTGAAAGTTTCAGGTTTCTAAACATTCAATCTGGAGGCTCTACGGAGGAGAATGCCACAAGATTTGGAATTTTAAGCGACCTAGGGAGTTTATGCGGCTTACTCACAACAAGTCGAGTCCAGTTGGAAGAAACGTGCACAACTCGGCTTCATCATCACGCCATTTTGGCCAAACAATCCAACTTTATGAAAATGCATTGAAAAGCAAATGAAAACAGAAATCTCTCGAAATTTGCAACACGAAGAGAGCTAGTGAGTTTATCCGACATCCTCACACCAATTTGAGCCTTGGTTGATGAAATAAACACAATCGGATTCCGCTTAAACCTCATTTTGTTTGAATGTTCCATGTTTCTAAACATTCATCTGTAGCCTCTACGGAGGAGAATGCCACAAGATTTGGAATTTTACGTGACCTAGGGAGTTTATGCGCTTACTCACAATAAGTCGAGTCCAGTTGGAAGAAACGTGCACAACTCGGCCTCATCATCGCGCCATTTTGGCCAAACGATCCAACTTTATGAAAATGCTATGAAAGCAAATGAAAACAGAAAATCTCTCGAAATTTGCAACACGAAGAGAGCTAGTGAGTTTATCCGACATCCTCACACCAATTTGAGCCTTGGTTGATGAAATAAACACAATCGGATTCCGCTTTAACCACATTTTGTTTGAAAGTTCCAGGTTTCTAAACATTCATCTGGAGGCTCTACGGAGGAGAATGCCACAAGATTTGGAATTTTACGTGACCTAGGGAGTTTATGCAGCTTACTCACAACAAGTCTAGTCCAGTTGGAAGAAATGTGCACAACTCGGCTTCATCATCACGCCATTTTGGCCAAACGATCCAACTTTATGAAAATGCATTGAAAAGCAAATGAAATCGGAAAATCTCTCGAAAGTTGCAACACGAAGAGCGTTAGTGAGTTTATCCGACATCCTCACACCAATTTGAGCCTTGGTTGATGAAATAAACACAATCGGATTCCGCTTTAAACCTCATTTTGTTTGAAAGTTCCAGGTTTCTTAACATTCATCTGAGGCTCTACGGAGGAGAATGCCACAAGATTTGGAATTTTAAGCGACCTAGGGAGTTTATGCGGCTTACTTACAACAAGTCGAGTCCAGTTGGAAGAAACGTGCATAACTCGGCTTCATCATCACGCCATTTTGGCCAAACGATCAAACTTTATGAAATTGCTATGAAAAGCAAAAGAAATCGGAAAATCTCTCGAAATTTGCAGCACGAAGAGCGCTAGTGAGTTTATCCGACATCCTCACACCAATTTGAGCCTTGGTTGATGAAATAAACACAATCGGATTCCGCTTTAACCTCATTTTGTTTGAAAGTTTCAGGTTTCTAAACATTCATCTGGAGGCTCTACGGAGGAGAATGCCACAAGATTTGGAATTTTAAGCGACCTAGGGAGTTTATGCGGCTTACTCACAACAAGTCGAGTCCAGTTGTAAGAAACGTGCACAACTCGGCTTCATCATCACGCCATTTTGCCAAACAATCCAACTTTATGAAAATGCATTGAAAAGCAAATGAAAACAGAAATCTCTCGAAATTTGCAACACGAAGAGAGCTAGTGAGTTTATCCGACATCCTCACACCAATTTGAGCCTTGGTTGATGAAATAAACACAATCGGATTCCGCTTAAACCTCATTTTGTTTGAAAGTTCCATGTTTCTAAACATTCATCTGTAGCCTCTACGGAGGAGAATGCCACAAGATTTGGAATTTTAAGCGACCTAGGGAGTTTATGCGGCTTACTTACAACAAGTCGAGTCCAGTTGGAAGAAACGTGCATAACTCGGCTTCATCATCACGCCATTTTGGCCAAACGATCCAACTTTATGAAAATGCTATGAAAAGCAAAAGAAATCGGAAAATCTCTCGAAATTTGCAGCACGAAGAGCGCTAGTGAGTTTATCCGACATCCTCACACCAATTTGAGCCTTGGTTGATGAAATAAACACAATCGGATTCCGCTTTAACCTCATTTTGTTTGAAAGTTTCAGGTTTCTAAACATTCATCTGGAGGCTCTACGGAGGAGAATGCCACAAGATTTGGAATTTTAAGCGACCTAGGGAGTTTATGCGGCTTACTCACAACAAGTCGAGTCCAGTTGTAAGAAACGTGCACAACTCGGTTCATCATCACGCCATTTTGGCCAAACAATCCAACTTTATGAAAATGCATTGAAAAGCAAATGAAAACAGAAAATCTCTCGAAATTTGCAACACGAAGAGAGCTAGTGAGTTTATCCGACATCCTCACACCAATTTGAGCCTTGGTTGATGAAATAAACACAATCGGATTCCGCTTTAACCTCATTTTGTTTGAAAGTTCCAGGTTTCTAAACATTCATCTGAGGCTCTACGGAGGAGAATGCCACAAGATTTGGAATTTTACGTGACCTAGGGAGTTTATGCAGCTTACTCACAACAAGTCTAGTCCAGTTGGAAGAAATGTGCACAACTCGGCTTCATCATCACGCCATTTTGGCCAAACGATCCAACTTTATGAAATGCATTGAAAAGCAAATGAAATCGGAAAATCTCTCGAAAGTTGCAACACGAAGAGCGTTAGTGAGTTTATCCGACATCCTCACACCAATTTGAGCCTTGGTTGATGAAATAAACACAATCGGATTCCGCTTTAACCTCATTTTGTTTGAAAGTTCCAGGTTTCTAAACATTCATCTGGAGGCTCTACGGAGGAGAATGCCACAAGATTTGGAATTTTAAGCGACCTAGGGAGTTTATGCGGCTTACTTACAACAAGTCGAGTCCAGTTGGAAGAAACGTGCATAACTCGGCTTCATCATCACGCCATTTTGGCCAAACGATCCAACTTTATGAAATGCTATGAAAAGCAAAAGAAATCGGAAAATCTCTCGAAATTTGCAGCACGAAGAGCGCTAGTGAGTTTATCCGACATCCTCACACCAATTTGAGCCTTGGTTGATGAAATAAACACAATCGGATTCCGCTTTAACCTCATTTTGTTTGAAAGTTTCAGGTTTCTAAACATTCATCTGGAGGCTCTACGGAGGAGAATGCCACAAGATTTGGAATTTTAAGCGACCTAGGGAGTTTATGCGGCTTACTCACAACAAGTCGAGTCCAGTTGTAAGAAACGTGCACAACTCGGTTTCATCATCACGCCATTTTGGCCAAACAATCCAACTTTATGAAAATGCATTGAAAAAGCAAATGAAAACAGAAAATCTCTCGAAATTTGCAACACGAAGAGAGCTAGTGAGTTTATCCGACATCCTCACACCAATTTGAGCCTTGGTTGATGAAATAAACACAATCGGATTCGCTTAAACCTCATTTTGTTTGAAAGTTCCATGTTTCTAAACATTCATCTGTAGCCTCTACGGAGGAGAATGCCACAAGATTTGGAATTTTACGTGACTAGGGAGTTTATGCGGCTTACTCACAACAAGTCGAGTCCAGTTGGAAGAAACGTGCACAACTCGGCTTCATCATCACGCCATTTTGGCCAAACGATCCAACTTTATGAAAATGCAATGAAAAGCAAAAGAAATCGGAAAATCTCTCAAAATTTGCAACACGAAGAGAGCTAGTGAGTTTATCCGACATCCTCACACCAATTTGAGCTTGGTTGATGAAATAAACACAATCGGATTTCGCTTTAACCTCATTTTGTTTGAAAGTTCCAGGTTTCTAAACATTCATCTGGAGGCTCTACGGAGGAGAATGCCACAAGATTTGGAATTTTAAACGACCTAGGGAGTTTATGCGGCTTACTTACAACAGGTCGAGTCCAGTTGGAAGAAACGTGCACAACTCGGCCTCATCATCACGCCATTTTGGCCAAACGATCCAACTTTATGAAAATGCATTGAAAAGCAAAAGAAATCGAAATTCTCTCGAAATTTGCAACACGAAGAGCGCTAGTGAGTTTATCCGACATCCTCACACCAATTTGAGCCTTGGTTGATGAAATAAACACAATCGGATTCCGCTTTAACCTCATTTTGTTTGAAAGTTCCAGGTTTCTAAACATTCATCTGGAGGCTCTACGGAGGAGAATGCCACAAGATTTGGAATTTTAAACGACCTAGGGAGTTTATGCGACTTACTTACAATAGGTCGAGTCCAGTTGGAAGAAACGTGCACAACTCGGCTTCATCATCACGCCATTTTGGCCAAACGATCCAACTTATGAAAAAGCATTGAAAAGCAAATGAAAACAGAAAATCTCTCGAAATTTGCAACACGAAGAGAGCTAGTGAGTTTATCCGACATCCTCACCACCAATTTGAGCCTTGGTTGATGAAATAAACACAATCGGATTCCGCTTAAACCTCATTTTGTTTGAAAGTTCCAGGTTTCTAAACATTCATCTGTAGCCTCTACGGAGGAGAATGCCACAAGATTTGGAATTTTACGTGACCTAGGGAGTTTATGCGGCTTACTCACAACAAGTCGAGTCCAGTTGGAAGAAACGTGCACAACTCGGCCTCATCATCGCGCCATTTTGGCCTAACGATCCAACTTTATGAAAATGCTATGAAAAGCAAAATAAATCGGGAAATCTCTTGAAATTTGCAACACGAGGAGCGCTAGTGAGTTTATCCGACATCCTCACACCAATTTGAGCCTTGGTTGATGAAATAAACACAATCTGGATTCCGCTTTAACCTCATTTTGTTTGAAAGTTCCAGGTTTCTAAACATTCATCTGGAGCCTCTAAGGAGGAGAATGCCGCAAGATTTGGAATTTTAAGCGACCTAGGGGGGTAATGCGGCTTACTCACAACAAGTCGAGTCCAGTTGGAAGAAACGTGCACAACTCGGCCTCATCATCCGCGCCATTTTGGCCAAACGATCCAACTTTATGAAAATGCTATGAAAAGCAAATGAAAACAGAAAAATCTCTCGAAATTTGCAACACGAAGAGAGCTAGTGAGTTTATCCGACATCCTCACACCAATTTGAGCCTTGGTTGATGAAATAAACACAATCGGATTCCGCTTTAACCTCATTTTGTTTGAAATTTCCAGGTTTCTAAACATTCATCTGGAGGCTCTACGGAGGAGAATGCCACAAGATTTGGAATTTTACGTGACCTAGGGAGTTTATGCAGCTTACTCACAACAAGTCGAGTCCAGTTGGAAGAAATGTGCACAACTCGGCTTCATCATCACGCCATTTTGGCCAAACGATCCAACTTTATGAAAATGCTATGAAAAGCAAATGAAAACAGAAAATCTCTCGAAATTTGCACACGAAGAGAGCTAGTGAGATTATCCGACATCCTCACACCAATTTGAGCCTTGGTTGATGAAATAAACACAATCGGATACCGCTTTAACCTCATTTATTTTGAAAGTTTCAGGTTTCTAAACATTCATCTGGAGGCTCTACGGAGGAGAATGCCACAAGATTTGGAATTTTAAACGACCTAGGGAGTTTATGCGGCTTACTTACAACAGGTCGAGTCCAGTTGGAAGAAACGTGCACAACTCGGCCTCATCATCACGCCATTTTGGCCAAACGATCCAACTTTATGAAAATGCATTGAAAAGCAAAAGAAATCAGAAAATCTCTCGAAATTTGCAACACGAAGAGCGCTAGTGAGTTTATCCGACATCCTCACACCAATTTGAGCCTTCGTTGATGAAATAAACACAATCGGATTCCGCTTTAACCTCATTTTGTTTGAAAGTTCCAGGTTTCTAAACATTCATCTGGAGGCTCTACGGAGGAGAATGCCACAAGATTTGGAATTTTAAGCGACCTAGGGAGTTTATGCGGCTTACTTACAACAAGTCGAGTCCAGTTGGAAGAAACGTGCATAACTCGGCTTCATCATCACGCCATTTTGGCCAAATGATCGAACTTTATGAAAATGCTATGAAAAGCAAAAGAAATCGGAAAATCTCTCGAAATTTGCAACACGAAGAGCGCTAGTGAGTTTATCCGACATCCTCACACCAATTTGAGCCTTGGTTGATGAAATAAACACAATCGGATACCGCTTTAACCTCATTTTGTTTGAAAGTTTCAGGTTTCTAAACATTCATCTGGAGGCTCTACGGAGGAGAATGCCACAAGATTTGGAATTTTAAACGACCTAGGGAGTTTATGCGGCTTACTTACAACAGGTCGAGTCCAGTTGGAAGAAATGTGCACAACTCGGCCTCATCATCACGCCATTTTGGCCCAAACGATCCAACTTTATGAAAATGCATTGAAAAGCAAAAGAAATCGGAAAATCTCTCGAAATTTGCAACACGAAGAGCGCTAGTGAGTTTATCCGTCATCCTCACACCAATTTGAGCCTTGGTTGATGAAATAAACACAATCGGATTCCGCTTTAACCTCATTTTGTTTGAAAGTTCCAGGTTCTAAACATTCATCTGGAGGATCTACGGAGGAGAATGCCACAAGATTGGAATTTTAAGCGACCTAGGGAGTTTATGCAGCTTACTCACAACAAGTCGAGTCCAGTTGAAGAAATGTGCACAACTCAGCTTCATCATCACGCCATTTGGGCCAAACGATCCAACTTTATGAAAATGCTATGAAAAGCAAATGAAAACAGAAAATCTCTCGAAATTTCCAACACGAAGAGAGCTAGTGAGATTATCCGACATCCTCACACCAATTTGAGCCTTGGTTGATGAAATAAACACAATCGGATACCGCTTTAACCTCATTTATTTTGAAAGTTTCAGGTTTCTAAACATTCATCTGGAGGCTCTACGGAGGAGAATGCCACAAGATTTGGAATTTTAAACGACCTAGGGAGTTTATGCGGCTTACTTACAACAGGTCGAGTCCAGTGGAAGAAACGTGCACAACTCGGCCTCATCATCACGCCATTTTGGCCAAACGATCCAACTTTATGAAAATGCATTGAAATGCAAAAGAAATCGGAAAATCTCTCGAAATTTGCAACACGAAGAGCGCTAGTGAGTTTATCCGTCATCCTCACACCAATTTGAGCCTTGGTTGATGAAATAAACACAATCGGATTCCGCTTTAACCTCATTTTGTTTGAAAGTTCAGGTTTCTAAACATTCATCTGGAGGATCTACGGAGGAGAATGCCACAAGATTTGGAATTTTAAGCGACCTAGGGAGTTTATGCGGCTTACTCACAACAAGTCGAGTCCAGTTGGAAGAAACGTGCACAACTCGGCTTCATCATCACGCCATTTTGGCCAAACGATCCAACTTTATGAAAATGCATTGAAAAGCAAAAGAAATCGGAAAATCTCTCAAAATTTGCAACACGAAGAGAGCTAGTGAGTTTATCCGACATCCTCACACCAATTTGAGTCTTGGTTGATGAAATAAACACAATCGGATTCCGCTTAAACCTCATTTTGTTTGAAAGTTCCAGGTTTCTAAACATTCATCTGGAGGCTCTACGGAGGAGAATGCCACAAGATTTGGAATTTTACGTGACCTAGGGAGTTTATGCAGCTTACTCACAACAAGTCTAGTCCAGTTGGAAGAAACGTGCACAACTCGGCTTCATCATCACGCCATTTTGGCCAAACGATCCAACTTTATGAAAATGCATTGAAAAGCAAATGAAATCGGAAAATCTCTCGAAAGTTGCAACACGAAGAGCGTTAGTGAGTTTATCCGACATCCTCACACCAATTTGAGCCTTGGTTGATGAAATAAACACAATCGGATTCCGCTTTAACCTCATTTTGTTTGAAAGTTCCAGGTTTCTAAACATTCATCTGGAGGCTCTACGGAGGAGAATGCCACAAGATTTGGAATTTTAAGCGACCCAGGGAGTTTATGCGGCTTACTTACAACAAGTCGAGTCCAGTTGGAAGAAACGTGCATAACTCGGCTTCATCATCACGCCATTTTGGCCAAACGATCCAACTTTATGAAAATGCTATGAAAAGCAAAAGAAATCGGAAAATCTCTCGAAATTTGCAGCACGAAGAGCGCTAGTGAGTTTATCCGACATCCTCACACCAATTTGAGCCTTGGTTGATGAAATAAACACAATCGGATTCTGCTTTAACCTCATTTTGTTTGAAAGTTTCAGGTTTCTGAACATTCATCTGGAGGCTCTACGGAGGAGAATGCCACAAGATTTGGAATTTTACGTGACCTAGGGGGTTTATGCGGCTTACTCCCAACAAGTCGAGTCCAGTAGGAAGAAACGTGCACAACTCGGCCTCATCATCACGCCATTTTGGCCAAACGATCCAACTTTATGAAAATGCATTGAAAAGCAAATGAAAACAGAAAATCTCTCGAAATTTGCAACACGAAGAGAGCTAGTGAGTTTATCCGACATCCCCACACCAATTTGAGCCATGGTTGATGAAATAAACACAATCGGATTCCGCTTTAACCTCAATTTGTTTGAAAGTTCCAGGTTTCTAAACATTCATCTGGAGCCTCTAAGGAGGAGAATGCCGCAAGATTTGGAATTTTAAGCGACCTAGGGGGTTTATGCGGCTTACTCACAACAAGTCGAGTCCAGTTGGAAGAAACGTGCACAACTCGGCCTCATCATCACGCCATTTTGGCCAAACGATCCAACTTTATGAAAATGCATTGAAAAGCAAAAGAAATCGGAAAATCTCTCGAAATTTCCAACACGAAGAGAGCTAGTGAGATTATCCGACATCCTCACACCAATTTGAGCCTTGGTTGATGAAATAAACACAATCGGATACCGCTTTAACCTCATTTATTTTGAAAGTTTCAGGTTTCTAAACATTCATCTGGAGGCTCTACGGAGGAGAATGCCACAAGATTTGGAATTTTAAACGACCTAGGGAGTTTATGCGGCTTACTTACAACAGGTCGAGTCCAGTTGGAAGAAACGTGCACAACTCGGCCTCATCATCACGCCATTTTGGCCAAACGATCCAACTTTATGAAAATGCATTGAAATGCAAAAGAAATCGGAAAATCTCTCGAAATTTGCAACACGAAGAGCGCTAGTGAGTTTATCCGTCATCCTCACACCAATTTGAGCCTTGGTTGATGAAATAAACACAATCGGATTCCGCTTTAACCTCATTTTGTTTGAAAGTTCCAGGTTTCTAAACATTCATCTGGAGGATCTACGGAGGAGAATGCCACAAGATTTGGAATTTTAAGCGACCTAGGGAGTTTATGCGGCTTACTCACAACAAGTCGAGTCCAGTTGGAAGAAACGTGCACAACTCGGCTTCATCATCACGCCATTTTGGCCAAACGATCCAACTTTATGAAAATGCATTGAAAAGCAAAAGAAATCGGAAAATCTCTCAAAATTTGCAACACGAAGAGAGCTAGTGAGTTTATCCGACATCCTCACACCAATTTGAGTCTTGGTTGATGAAATAAACACAATCGGATTCCGCTTAAACCTCATTTTGTTTGAAAGTTCCAGGTTTCTAAACATTCATCTGGAGGCTCTACGGAGGAGAATGCCACAAGATTTGGAATTTTACGTGACCTAGGGAGTTTATGCAGCTTACTCACAACAAGTCTAGTCCAGTTGGAAGAAACGTGCACAACTCGGCTTCATCATCACGCCATTTTGGCCAAACGATCCAACTTTATGAAAATGCATTGAAAAGCAAATGAAATCGGAAAATCTCTCGAAAGTTGCAACACGAAGAGCGTTAGTGAGTTTATCCGACATCCTCACACCAATTTGAGCCTTGGTTGATGAAATAAACACAATCGGATTCCGCTTTAACCTCATTTTGTTTGAAAGTTCCAGGTTTCTAAACATTCATCTGGAGGCTCTACGGAGGAGAATGCCACAAGATTTGGAATTTTAAGCGACCCAGGGAGTTTATGCGGCTTACTTACAACAAGTCGAGTCCAGTTGGAAGAAACGTGCATAACTCGGCTTCATCATCACGCCATTTTGGCCAAACGATCCAACTTTATGAAAATGCTATGAAAAGCAAAAGAAATCGGAAAATCTCTCGAAATTTGCAGCACGAAGAGCGCTAGTGAGTTTATCCGACATCCTCACACCAATTTGAGCCTTGGTTGATGAAATAAACACAATCGGATTCTGCTTTAACCTCATTTTGTTTGAAAGTTTCAGGTTTCTGAACATTCATCTGGAGGCTCTACGGAGGAGAATGCCACAAGATTTGGAATTTTACGTGACCTAGGGGGTTTATGCGGCTTACTCCCAACAAGTCGAGTCCAGTAGGAAGAAACGTGCACAACTCGGCCTCATCATCACGCCATTTTGGCCAAACGATCCAACTTTATGAAAATGCATTGAAAAGCAAATGAAAACAGAAAATCTCTCGAAATTTGCAACACGAAGAGAGCTAGTGAGTTTATCCGACATCCCCACACCAATTTGAGCCATGGTTGATGAAATAAACACAATCGGATTCCGCTTTAACCTCAATTTGTTTGAAAGTTCCAGGTTTCTAAACATTCATCTGGAGCCTCTAAGGAGGAGAATGCCGCAAGATTTGGAATTTTAAGCGACCTAGGGGGTTTATGCGGCTTACTCACAACAAGTCGAGTCCAGTTGGAAGAAACGTGCACAACTCGGCCTCATCATCACGCCATTTTGGCCAAACGATCCAACTTTATGAAAATGCATTGAAAAGCAAAAGAAATCGGAAAATCTCTCGAAATTTACAACACGAAGAGAGCTAGTGAGTTTATCCGACATCCTCACACCAATTTGAGCCTTGGTTGATGAAATAAACACAATCGGATTCCGCTTTAACCTCATTTTGTTTGAAAGTTCCAGGTTTCTAAACATTCATCTGGAGGATCTACGGAGGAGAATGCCACAAGATTTGGAATTTTAAGCGACCTAGGGAGTTTATGCGGTTTACTCACAACAAGTCGAGTCCAGTTGGAAGAAACGTGCACAACTCGGCCTCATCATCACGCCATTTTGGCCAAACGATCCAACTTTATGAAAATGCATTGAAAAGCAAAAGAAATCGGAAAATCTCTCGAAATTTGCAACACGAAGAGAGCTAGTGAGTTTATCCGACATCCTCACACCAATTTGAGTCTTGGTTGATGAAATAAACACAATCGGATTCCGCTTAAACCTCATTTTGTTTGAAAGTTCCAGGTTTCTAAACATTCATCTGGAGGCTCTACGGAGGAGAATGCCACAAGATTTGGAATTTTAAGCGACCTAGGGAGTTTATGCGGCTTACTTACAACAAGTCGAGTCCAGTTGGAAGAAACGTGCATAACTCGGCTTCATCATCACGCCATTTTGGCCAAACGATCGAACTTTATGAAAATGCTATGAAAAGCAAAAGAAATCGGAAAATCTCTCGAAATTTGCAGCACGAAGAGCGCTAGTGAGTTTATCCGACATCCTCACACCAATTTGAGCCTTGGTTGATGAAATAAACACAATCGGATTCCGCTTTAACCTCATTTTGTTTGAAAGTTTCAGGTTTCTAAACATTCATCTGGAGGCTCTACGGAGGAGAATGCCACAAGATTTGGAATTTTAAGCGACCTAGGGAGTTTATGCGGCTTACTCACAACAAGTCGAGCCCAGTTGGAAGAAACGTGCACAACTCGGCTTCATCATCACGCCATTTTGGCCAAACGATCCAACTTTATGAAAATGCAATGAAAAGCAAAAGAAATCGGAAAATCTCTCGAAATTTGCAACACGAAGAGAGCTAGTGAGTTTATCCGACATCCTCACACCAATTTGAGCCTTGGTTGATGAAATAAACACAATCGGATACCGCTTTAACCTCATTTATTTTGAAAGTTTCAGGTTTCTAAACATTCATCTGGAGGCTCTACGGAGGAGAATGCCACAAGATTTGGAATTTTAAACGACCTAGGGAGTTTATGCGGCTTACTTACAACAGGTCGAGTCCAGTTGGAAGAAACGTGCACTACTCGGCCTCATCATCACGCCATTTTGGCCTAACGATCCAACTTTATGAAAATGCATTGAAAAGCAAAAGAAATCGGAAAATCTCTCGAAATTTGCAACACGAAGAGCGCTAGTGAGTTTATCCGACATCCTCACACCAATTTGAGCCTTGGTTGATGAAATAAACACAATCGGATTCCGCTTTAACCTCATTTTGTTTGAAAGTTCCAGGTTTCTAAACATTCATCTGGAGGCTCTACGGAGGAGAATGCCACAAGATTTGGAATTTTAAACGACCTAGGGAGTTTATGCGACTTACTTACAATAGGTCGAGTCCAGTTCGAAGAAACGTGCACAACTCGGCTTCATCATCACGCCATTTTGGCCAAACGATCCAACTTTATGAAAAAGCATTGAAAAGCAAATGAAAACAGAAAATCTCTCGAAATTTGCAACACGAAGAGAGCTAGTGAGTTTATCCGACATCCTCACACCAATTTGAGCCTTGGTTGATGAAATAAACACAATCGGATTCCGCTTAAACCTCATTTTGTTTGAAAGTTCCAGGTTTCTAAACATTCATCTGTAGCCTCTACGGAGGAGAATGCCACAAGATTTGGAATTTTACGTGACCTAGGGAGTTTATGCGGCTTACTCACAACAAGTCGAGTCCAGTTGGAAGAAACGTGCACAACTCGGCCTCATCATCGCGCCATTTTGGCCTAACGATCCAACTTTATGAAAATGCTATGAAAAGCAAAATAAATCGGGAAATCTCTTGAAATTTGCAACACGAAGAGCGCTAGTGAGTTTATCCGACATCCTCACACCAATTTGAGCCTTGGTTGATGAAATAAACACAATCGGATTCCGCTTTAACCTCATTTTGTTTGAAAGTTCCAGGTTTCTAAACATTCATCTGGAGCCTCTAAGGAGGAGAATGCCGCAAGATTTGGAATTTTAAGCGACCTAGGGGGTTAATGCGGCTTACTCACAACAAGTCGAGTCCAGTTGGAAGAAACGTGCACAACTCGGCCTCATCATCGCGCCATTTTGGCCAAACGATCCAACTTTATGAAAATGCTATGAAAAGCAAATGAAAACGGAAAATCTCTCGAAATTTGCAACACGAAGAGAGCTAGTGAGTTTATCCGACATCCTCACACCAATTTGAGCCTTGGTTGATGAAATAAACACAATCGGATTCCGCTTTAACCTCATTTTGTTTGAAATTTCCAGGTTTCTAAACATTCATCTGGAGGCTCTACGGAGGAGAATGCCACAAGATTTGGAATTTTACGTGACCTAGGGAGTTTATGCAGCTTACTCACAACAAGTCGAGTCCAGTTGGAAGAAATGTGCATAACTCGGCTTCATCATCACGCCATTTTGGCCAAACGATCCAACTTTATGAAAATGCTATGAAAAGCAAATGAAAACAGAAAATCTCTCGAAATTTGCAACACGAAGAGAGCTAGTGAGATTATCCGACATCCTCACACCAATTTGAGCCTTGGTTGATGAAATAAACACAATCGGATACCGCTTTAACCTCATTTATTTTGAAAGTTTCAGGTTTCTAAACATTCATCTGGAGGCTCTACGGAGGAGAATGCCACAAGATTTGGAATTTTAAACGACCTAGGGAGTTTATGCGGCTTACTTACAACAGGTCGAGTCCAGTTGGAAGAAACGTGCACAACTCGGCCTCATCATCACGCCATTTTGGCCAAACGATCCAACTTTATGAAAATGCATTGAAAAGCAAAAGAAATCGGAAAATCTCTCGAAATTTGCAACACGAAGAGCGCTAGTGAGTTTATCCGACATCCTCACACCAATTTGAGCCTTGGTTGATGAAATAAACACAATCGGATTCCGCTTTAACCTCATTTTGTTTGAAAGTTCCAGGTTTCTAAACATTCATCTGGAGGCTCTACGGAGGAGAATGCCACAAGATTTGGAATTTTAAGCGACCTAGGGAGTTTATGCGGCTTACTTACAACAAGTCGAGTCCAGTTGGAAGAAACGTGCATAACTCGGCTTCATCATCACGCCATTTTGGCCAAACGATCGAACTTTATGAAAATGCTATGAAAAGCAAAAGAAATCGGAAAATCTCTCGAAATTTGCAACACAAAGAGCGCTAGTGAGTTTATCCGACATCCTCACACCAATTTGAGCCTTGGTTGATGAAATAAACACAATCGGATACCGCTTTAACCTCATTTTGTTTGAAAGTTTCAGGTTTCTAAACATTCATCTGGAGGCTCTACGGAGGAGAATGCCACAAGATTTGGAATTTTAAACGACCTAGGGAGTTTATGCGGCTTACTTACAACAGGTCGAGTCCAGTTGGAAGAAACGTGCACAACTCGGCCTCATCATCACGCCATTTTGGCCAAACGATCCAACTTTATGAAAATGCATTGAAAAGCAAAAGAAATCGGAAAATCTCTCGAAATTTGCAACACGAAGAGCGCTAGTGAGTTTATCCGTCATCCTCACACCAATTTGAGCCTTGGTTGATGAAATAAACACAATCGGATTCCGCTTTAACCTCATTTTGTTTGAAAGTTCCAGGTTTCTAAACATTCATCTGGAGGATCTACGGAGGAGAATGCCACAAGATTTGGAATTTTAAGCGACCTAGGGAGTTTATGCAGCTTACTCACAACAAGTCGAGTCCAGTTGGAAGAAATGTGCACAACTCGGCTTCATCATCACGCCATTTTGGCCAAACGATCCAACTTTATGAAAATGCTATGAAAAGCAAATGAAAACAGAAAATCTCTCGAAATTTCCAACACGAAGAGAGCTAGTGAGATTATCCGACATCCTCACACCAATTTGAGCCTTGGTTGATGAAATAAACACAATCGGATACCGCTTTAACCTCATTTATTTTGAAAGTTTCAGGTTTCTAAACATTCATCTGGAGGCTCTACGGAGGAGAATGCCACAAGATTTGGAATTTTAAACGACCTAGGGAGTTTATGCGGCTTACATACAACAGGTCGAGTCCAGTTGGAAGAAACGTGCACAACTCGGCCTCATCATCACGCCATTTTGGCCAAACGATCCAACTTTATGAAAATGCATTGAAAAGCAAAAGAAATCGGAAAATCTCTCGAAATTTGCAACACGAAGAGCGCTAGTGAGTTTATCCGTCATCCTCACACCAATTTGAGCCTTGGTTGATGAAATAAACACAATCGGATTCCGCTTTAACCTCATTTTGTTTGAAAGTTCCAGGTTTCTAAACATTCATCTGGAGGATCTACGGAGGAGAATGCCACAAGATTTGGAATTTTAAGCGACCTAGGGAGTTTATGCGGCTTACTCACAACAAGTCGAGTCCAGTTGGAAGAAACGTGCACAACTCGGCTTCATCATCACGCCATTTTGGCCAAACAATCCAACTTTATGAAAATGCATTGAAAAGCAAATGAAAACAGAAAATCTCTCGAAATTTGCAACACGAAGAGAGCTAGTGAGTTTATCCGACATCCTCACACCAATTTGAGCCTTGGTTGATGAAATAAACACAATCGGATTCCGCTTAAACCTCATTTTGTTTGAAAGTTCCAGGTTTCTAAACATTCATCTGTAGCCTCGACGGAGGAGAATGCCACAAGATTTGGAATTTTACGTGACCTAGGGAGTTTATGCGGCTTACTCACAACAAGTCGAGTCCAGTTGGAAGAAACGTGCACAACTCGGCTTCATCATCACGCCATTTTGGCCAAACGATCCAACTTTATGAAAATGCTATGAAAAGCAAATGAAAACAGAAAATCTCTCGAAATTTGCAACACGAAGAGCGCTAGTGAGTTTATCCGACATCCTCACACCAATTTGAGCCTTGGTTGATGAAATAAACACAATCGGATTCCGCTTTAACCTCATTTTGTTTGAAAGTTCCAGGTTTCTAAATATTCATCTGGAGGCTCTACGGAGGAGAATGCCACAAGATTTGGAATTTTACGTGACCTAGGGAGTTTATGCAGCTTACTCACAACAAGTCGAGTCCAGTTGGAAGAAATGTGCACAACTCGGCTTCATCATCACGCCATTTTGGCCAAACGATCCAACTTTATGAAAACGCTATGAAAAGCAAATGAAAACAGAAAATCTCTCGAAATTTCCAACACGAAGAGAGCTAGTGAGATTATCCGACATCCTCACACCAATTTGAGCCTTGGTTGATGAAATAAACACAATCGGATACCGCTTTAACCTCATTTATTTTGAAAGTTTCAGGTTTCTAAACATTCATCTGGAGGCTCTACGGAGGAGAATGCCACAAGATTTGGAATTTTAAACGACCTAGGGAGTTTATGCGGCTTACTTACAACAGGTCGAGTCCAGTTGGAAGAAACGTGCACAACTCGGCCTCATCATCACGCCATTTTGGCCAAACGATCCAACTTTATGAAAATGCATTGAAAAGCAAAAGAAATCGGAAAATCTCTCGAAATTTGCAACACGAAGAGCGCTAGTGAGTTTATCCGACATCCTCACACCAATTTGAGCCTTGGTTGATGAAATAAACACAATCGGATTCCGCTTTAACCTCATTTTGTTTGAAAGTTCCAGGTTTCTAAACATTCATCTGGAGGATCTACGGAGGAGAATGCCACAAGATTTGGAATTTTAAGCGACCTAGGGAGTTTATGCGGCTTACTCACAACAAGTCGAGTCCAGTTGGAAGAAACGTGCACAACTCGGCTTCATCATCACGCCATTTTGGCCAAACAATCCAACTTTATGAAAATGCATTGAAAAGCAAATGAAAACAGAAAATCTCTTGAAATTTGCAACACGAAGAGAGCTAGTGAGTTTATCCGACATCCTCACACCAATTTGAGCCTTGGTTGATGAAATAAACACAATCGGATTCCGCTTAAACCTCATTTTGTTTGAAAGTTCCAGGTTTCTAAACATTCATCTGTAGCCTCTACGGAGGAGAATGCCACAAGATTTGGAATTTTACGTGACCTAGGGAGTTTATGCGGCTTACTCACAACAAGTCGAGTCCAGTTGGAAGAAACGTGCACAACTCGGCTTCATCATCACGCCATTTTGGCCAAACGATCCAACTTTATGAAAATGCTATGAAAAGCAAATGAAAACAGAAAATCTCTCGAAATTTGCAACACGAAGAGCGCTAGTGAGTTTATCCGACATCCTCACACCAATTTGAGCCTTGGTTGATGAAATAAACACAATCGGATTCCGCTTTAACCTCATTTTGTTTGAAAGTTCCAGGTTTCTAAACATTCATCTGGCGGATCTACGGAGGAGAATGCCACAAGATTTGGAATTTTAAGCGACCTAGGGAGTTTATGCGGCTTACTTACAACAGGTCGAGTCCAGTTGGAAGAAACGTGCACAACTCGGCCTCATCATCACGCCATTTTGGCCAAACGATCCAACTTTATGAAAATGCATTGAAAAGCAAAAGAAATCAGAAAATCTCTCGAAATTTGCAACACGAAGAGCGCTAGTGAGTTTATCCGACACCTCACACCAATTTGACCCTTTGTTGATGAAATAAACACAATCGGATTCCGCTTTAACCTCATTTTGTTTGAAAGTTTTTGATTTCTAAACATTCATCTGGAGGCTCTAAGGAGGACAATGCCACAAGATTTGAAATTCTAAGCGAGGTAGGGAGTTTATGCGGCTTACTCACAACAATTCGAGTCTAGTTGGAAGAAACGTGCACAACTCGGCCTCATCATCACGCCATTTTGGCCAAACGATCCAACATTATGAAAATGCATTGAAAAGCAAAAGAAATCGAAAAATCTCTCGAAATTTGCAACACGAAGAGAGCTAGTGAGATTATCCGACATCCTCACACCAATTTGAGCCTTGGTTGATGAAATAAACACAATCGGATTCCGCTTTAACCTCATTTTGTTTGAAAGTTCCAGGTTTATAAAAATTCATCTGTAGCCTCTAAGGAGGAGAATGCCACAGGATTTGGAATTTTAAGCGAGGTAGGGAGTTTATGGGTCTTTCTCACAACAAGTCGAGTCCAGTTGGATGAAACGTGCACAACTCGGCCTCATCATCGCGCCATTTTGGCCAAACGATCCAACTTTATGAAAATGCTATGAAAAGCAAATGAAAATAGAAATTCGGTCGAAATTTGCAACACGAAGAGAGCTAGTGAGTTTATCCGACATCCTCACACCAATTTGAGCCTTGGCTGATGAAATAAACCCAATCGGATTCCGCTTTAACCTCATTTTGTTTGAAAGTTCCAGGTTTCTAAACATTCATCTGGAGGCTCTACGGAGGAGAATGCCACAAGATTTGGAATTTTAAGCGACCTAGGGAGTTTGTGTGGCTTACTCACAACAAGTCGAGTCCAGTTGGAAGAAACGTGCACAACTCGGCCTCATCATCACGCCATTTTGGCCAAATGATCCAACTTTATGAAAATGCATTGAAAAGCAAAAGAAATCGGAAAATCTCTCGAAATTTGCAACACGAAGAGCGCTAGTGAGTTTATCTGACATCCTCACACCAATTTGAGCCTTGGTTGATGAAATAAACACAATCGGATTCCGCTTTAACCTCATTTTGTTTGAAAGTTCCAGGTTTCTAAACATTCATCTGGAGGCTCTACGGAGGAGAATGCCACAAGATTTGGAATTTTACGTGACCTAGGGAGTTTATGCAGCTTACTCACAACAAGTCGAGTCCAGTTGGAAGAAATGTGCACAACTCGGCTTCATCATCACGCCATTTTGGCCAAACGATCCAACTTTATGAAAATGCTATGAAAAGCAAATGAAAACAGAAAATCTCTCGAAATTTGCAACACGAAGAGAGCTAGTGAGATTATCCGACATCCTCACACCAATTTGAGCCTTGGTTGATGAAATAAACACAATTGGATTCCGCTTTAACCTCATTTTGTTTGAAAGTTCCAGGTTTCTAAACATTCATCTGGAGCCTCTAAGGAGGAGAATGCCACAAGATTTGGAATTTTAAGCGAGGTAGGGAGTTTATGGGTCTTTCTCACAACAATTCGAGTCCAGTTGGAAGAAACGTGCACAACTCGGCCTCATCATCGCGCCATTTTGGCCAAACGATCCAACTTTATGAAAATGCTATGAAAAGCAAATGAAAATAGAAATTCGGTCGAAATTTGCAACACGAAGAGAGCTAGTGAGTTTATCCGACATCCTCACACCAATTTGAGCCTTGGCTGATGAAATAAACCCAATCGGATTCCGCTTTAACCTCATTTTGTTTGAAAGTTCCAGGTTTCTAAACATTCATCTGGAGGCTCTACGGAGGAGAATGCCACAAGATTTGGAATTTTAAGCGACCTAGGGAGTTTGTGTGGCTTACTCACAACAAGTCGAGTCCAGTTGGAAGAAACGTGCACAACTCGGCCTCATCATCACGCCATTTTGGCCAAATGATCCAACTTTATGAAAATGCATTGAAAAGCAAAAGAAATCGGAAAATCTCTCGAAATTTGCAACACGAAGAGCGCTAGTGAGTTTATCTGACATCCTCACACCAATTTGAGCCTTGGTTGATGAAATAAACACAATCGGATTCCGCTTTAACCTCATTTTGTTTGAAAGTTCCAGGTTTCTAAACATTCATCTGGAGGCTCTACGGAGGAGAATGCCACAAGATTTGGAATTTTACGTGACCTAGGGAGTTTATGCAGCTTACTCACAACAAGTCGAGTCCAGTTGGAAGAAATGTGCACAACTCGGCTTCATCATCACGCCATTTTGGCCAAACGATCCAACTTTATGAAAATGCTATGAAAGCAAATGAAAACAGAAAATCTCTCGAAATTTGCAACACGAAGAGAGCTAGTGAGATTATCCGACATCCTCACACCAATTTGAGCCTTGGTTGATGAAATAAACACAATTGGATTCCGCTTTAACCTCATTTTGTTTGAAAGTTCCAGGTTTCTAAACATTCATCTGGAGCCTCTAAGGAGGAGAATGCCACAAGATTTGGAATTTTAAGCGAGGTAGGGAGTTTATGGGGTCTTACTCACAACAATTCGAGTCTAGTTGGAAGAAACGTGCACAACTCGGCCTCATCATCGCGCCATTTTGGCCAAACGATCCAACTTTATGAAAATGCATTGAAAAGCAAAATAAATCAGAAAATCTATCGAAATTTACAACACGAAGAGCGCTAGTGAGTTTATCCGACATCCTCACACCAATTTGAGCCTTGGTTGATGAAATAAACACAATCGGATTCCGCTTTAACCTCATTTTGTTTGAAGTTCCAGGTTTCTAAACATTCATCTGGAGCCTCTAAGGAGGAGAATGCCACAAGATTTGGAATTTAAGCGAGGTAGGGAGTTTATGGGTCTTACTCACAACAAGTCGAGTCCAGTTGGATGAAACGTGCACAACTCGGCCTCATCATCACGCCATTTTGGCCAAACGATCCAACTTTATGAAAATGCTATGAAAAGCAAAGAAAATAGAAAATCTCTTGAAATTTGCAACACGAAGAGCGCTAGTGAGTTTATCCGACATCCTCACACCAATTTGAGCCTTGGTTGATGAAATAAACACAATCGGATTCCGCTTTAACCTCATTTTGTTGAAAGTTCCAGGTTTCTAAACATTCATCTAGAGCCTCTAAGGAGGAGAATGCCGCAAGATTTGGAATTTTAAGCGACCTAGGGGGTTTATGCGGCTTACTCACAACAGGTCGAGTCCAGTTGGAAGAAACGTGCACAACTCGGCCTCATCATCACGCCATTTTGGCCAAACGATCTAACTTTATGAAAATGCATTGAAAAAGCAAAATAAATCGGAAAATCTATCGAAATTTACAACACGAAGAGCGCTAGTGAGTTTATCCGACATCCTCACACCCAATTTGCAGCCTTGGTTGATGAAATAAACACAATCGGGATTCCGCTTTAACCTCATTTTGTTGAAAGTTTCAGGTTTCTAAACATTCATCTGGAGGCTCTACGGAGGAGAATGCCGCAAGATTTGGAATTTTAAGCGACCTAGGAGTATTATGCGGCTTACTCACAACAAGTCGAGTCCAGTTGGAAGAAACGTGCACAACTCGGCTTCATCATCACGCCATTTTAGCCAAACGATCCAACTTTATGAAAATGCTATGAAAAGCAAATGAAAACAGAAAATCTCTCAAAATTTGCAACACGAAGAGAGCTAGTGAGATTATCCGACATCCTAACACCAATTTGAGCCTTGGTTGACGAAATAAACACAATCGGATTCCGCTTTAACCTCATTTTGTTTGAAAGTTCCAGATTTCTAAACATTCATCTGGAGGCTCTAAGGAGGACAATGCCACAAGATTTGAAATTCTAAGCGAGGTAGGGAGTTTATGCGGCTTACTCACAACAAGTCGAGTCCAGTTGGATGAAACGTGCACAACTCGGCCTCATCATCGCGCCATTTTGGCCATACGATCCAACTTTATGAAAATGCTATGAAAAGCAAATGAAAATAGAAAATCTCTCGAAATTTGCATCACGAAGAGAGCTAGTGAGTTTATCCGACATCCTCACACCAATTTGAGCCTTGGTTGATGAAATAAACACAATCGGATTCCGCTTTAACCTCATTTTGTTTGAAAGTTTCAGGTTTCTAAACATTCATCTGGAGGCTCTACGGAGGAGAATGCCACAAGATTTGGATTTCTAAGCGACCTAGGGAGTTTATGCGGCTTACTCACAACAAGTCGAGTCCAGTTGGAAGAAACGTGCACAACTCGGCTTCATCATCACGCCCTTTTGGCCAAACGATCCAACTTTATGAAAATGCTATGAAAAGCAAATGAAAATAGAAAATCTCTCGAAATTTGCAGCACGAAGAGAGCTAGTGAGTTTATCCGACATCCTCACACCAATTTGAGCCTTGGTTGATGAAATAAACACAATCGGATTCCGCTTTAAACTCATTTTGTTTGAAAGTTTCAGGTTTCTAAACATTCATCTGGAGGCTCTACGGAGGAGAATGCCACAAGATTTGGAATTTTAAGCGACCAAGGGAGTTTATGCGGCTTACTCACAACAAGTCGAGTCCAGTTGGAAGAATCGTGCACAACTCGGCTTCATCATCACGCCATTTTGGCCAAACGATCCAACTTTATGAAAATGCATTGAAAAGCAAATGAAAACAGAAAATCTCTCGAAATTTGCAACACGAAGAGAGCTAGTGAGTTTATCCGACATCCTCACACCAATTTGAGCCTTGGTTGATGAAATAAACACAATCGGATTTCGCTTTAACCTCATTTTGTTTGAAAGTTCCAGGTTTCTAAACATTCATCTGGAGCCTCTAAGGAGGAGACTGCCGCAAGATTTGGAATTTTAAGCAACCTAGAGGGTTTATGCGGCTTACTCACAACAAGTCGAGTCCAGTTGGAAGAAACGTGCACAACTAGGACTCATCATCACGCCATTTTGGCCAAACGATCCAACTTTATGAAAATGCTATGAAAAGCAAATGAAATCAGAAAATCTCTCGAAATTTGCAACATGAAGAGAGCTAGTGAGTTTATCCGACATCCTCACACCAATATGAGCCTTGGTTGATGAAATAAACACAATCGGATTCCGCTTTAACCTCATTTTGTTTGAAAGTTCCAGGTTTATAAAAATTCATCTGTAGCCTCTAAGGAGGAGAATGCCACAAGATTTGGAATTTTAAGCAACCTAGAGGTAGGGAGTTTATGGGTCTTACTCACAACAAGTCGAGTCCAGTTGGATGAAACGTGCACAACTCGGCCTCATCATCGCGCCATTTTGGCCAAACGATCCAACTTTATGAAAATACTATGAAAAGCAAATGAAAATAGAAAATCTCTCGAAATTTGCAACACGAAGAGAGCTAGTGAGTTTATCCGACATCCTCACACCAATTTGAGCCTTGGTTGATGAAATAAACACAATCGGATTCCGCTTTAAACTCATTTTGTTTGAAAGTTTCAGGTTTCGAAACATTCATCTGGAGGCTCTACGGAGGAGAATGCCACAAGATTTGGAATTTTAAGCGACCTAGGGAGTTTATGCGGCTTACTCACAACAAGTCGAGTCCAGTTGGAAGAAACGTGCACAACTCGGCCTCATCATCACGCCATTTTGGCCAAACGATCCAACATTATGAAAATGCATTGAAAAGCAAAAGAAATCGGAAAATCTCTCGAAATTTGCAACACGAAGAGAGCTAGTGAGATTATCCGACATCCTCACACCAATTTGAGCCTTGGTTGATGAAATAAACACAATCGGATTCCGCTTTAACCTCATTTTGTTTGAAAGTTCCAGGTTTATAAAAATTCATCTGTAGCCTCTAAGGAGGAGAATGCCACAAGATTTGGAATTTTAAGCGAGGTAGGGAGTTTATGGGTCTTACTCACAACAAGTCGAGTCCAGTTGGATGAAACGTGCACAACTCGGCCTCATCATCGCGCCATTTTGGCCAAACGATCCAACTTTATGAAAATGCTATGAAAAGCAAATGAAAATAGAAAATCTCTCGAAATTTGCAACACGAAGAGAGCTAGTGAGTTTATCCGACATCCTCACACCAATTTGAGCCTTGGTTGATGAAATAAACACAATCGGATTCCGCTTTAACCTCATTTTGTTTGAAAGTTCCAGGTTTCTAAACATTCATCTGGAGGCTCTACGGAGGAGAATGCCGCAAGATTTGGAATTTTAGGCGACCTAGGGGGTTTATGCGGCTTACTCACAACAAGTCGAGTCCAGTTGGAAGAAACGTGCACAACTCGGCCTCATCATCACGCCATTTTGGCCAAATAATCCAACTTTATGAAAATGCATTGAAAAGCAAAAGAAATCGGAAAATCTCTCGAAATTTGCAACACGAAGAGCGCTAGTGAGTTTATCCGACATCCTCACACCAATTTGAGCCTTGGTTGATGAAATAAACACAATCGGATTCCGCTTTAACCTCATTTTGTTTGAAAGTTCCAGGTTTCTAAACATTCATCTGGAGCCTCTAAGGAGGAGAATGCCGCAAGATTTGGAATTTTAAGCGACCTAGGGGGTTTATGCGGCTTACTCACAACAAGTCGAGTCCAGTTGGAAGAAACGTGCACAACTCGGCCTCATCATCACGCCATTTTGGCCAAACGATCCAACTTTATGAAAATGCATTGAAAAGCAAAAGAAATCGGAAAATCTCTCGAAATTTGCAACACGAAGAGCGCTAGTGAGTTTATCCGACATCCTCACACCAATTTGAGCCTTGGTTGATGAAATAAACACAATCGGATTCCGCTTTAACCTCATTTTGTTTGAAAGTTCCAGGTTTCTAAACATTCATCTGGAGCCTCTAAGGAGGAGAATGCCGCAAGATTTGGAAATTTAAGCGACCTAGGGGGTTTATGCGGCTTACTCACAACAGGTCGAGTCCAGTTGGAAGAAACGTGCACAACTCGGCCTCATCATCACGCCATTTTGGCCAAACGATCCAACTTTATGAAAATGCATTGACAAGCAAAAGAAATCGGAAAATCTCTTGAAATTTGCAACACGAAGAGCGCTAGTGAGTTTATCCGACATCCTCACACCAATTTGAGCCTTGGTTGATGAAATAAACACAATCAGATTCCGCTTTACCCTCATTTTGTTTGAAAGTTCCAGGTTTCTAAACATTCATCTGGAGCCTCTAAGGAGGAGAATGCCGCAAGATTTGGAATTTTAAGCGACCTAGGGGGTTTATGCGGCTTACTCACAACAAGTCGAGTCAAGTTGGAAGAAACGTGGACAACTCGGCCTCATCATCACGCCATTTTGGCCAAACGATCCAACTTTATGAAAATGCTATGAAAAGCAAATGAAAACAGAAAATCTCTCGAAATTTGCAACACGAAGAGCGCTAGTGAGTTTATCCGACATCCTCACACCAATTTGAGCCTTGGTTGACGACATAAACACAATCGGATTCCGCTTTAACCTCATTTTGTTTGAAAGTTCCAGGTTTCTAAACATTCATCTGGAGCCTCTAAGGAGGAGAATGCCGCAAGATTTGGAATTTTAAGCGACCTAGGGGGTTTATGCGGCTTACTCACAACAAGTCGAGTCCAGTTGGAAGAAACGTGCACAACTCGGCCTCATCATCACGCCATTTTGGCCAAACGATCCAACTTTATGAAAATGCATTGAAAAGCAAAAGAAATCGGAAAATCTCTCGAAATTTGCAACACGAAGAGCGCTAGTGAGTTTATCCGACATCCTCACACCAATTTGAGCCTTGGTTGATGAAATAAACACAATCGGATTCCGCTTTAACCTCATTTTGTTTGAAAGTTCCAGGTTTCTAAACATTCATCTGGAGCCTCTAAGGAGGAGAATGCCGCAAGATTTGGAATTTTAAGCGACCTAGGGGGTTTATGCGGCTTACTCACAACAAGTCGAGTCCAGTTGGAAGAAACATGCACAACTCGGCCTCATCATCACGCCATTTTGGCCAAAATATCCAACTTTATGAAAATGCATTGACAAGCAAAAGAAATCGGAAAATCTCTTGAAATTTGCAACACGAAGAGCGCTAGTGAGTTTATCCGACATCCTCACACCAATTTGAGCCTTGGTTGATGAAATAAACACAATCGGATTCCGCTTTAACCTCATTTTGTTTGAAAGTTCCAGGTTTCTAAACATTCATCTGGAGCCTCTAAGGAGGAGAATGCCGCAAGATTTGGAATTTTAAGCGACCTAGGGGGTTTATGCGGCTTACTCACAACAAGTCGAGTCCAGTTGGAAGAAACATGCACAACTCGGCCTCATCATCACGCCATTTTGGCCAAACGATCCAACTTTATGAAAATGCATTGACAAGCAAAAGAAATCGGAAAATCTCTTGAAATTTGCAACACGAAGAGCGCTAGTGAGTTTATCCGACATCCTCACACCAATTTGAGCCTTGGTTGATGAAATAAACACAATCGGATTCCGCTTTAACCTCATTTTGTTTGAAAGTTCCAGGTTTCTAAACATTCATCTGGAGCCTCTAAGGAGGAGAATGCCGCAAGATTTGGAATTTTAAGCGACCTAGGGGGTTTATGCGGCTTACTCACAACAAGTCGAGTCCAGTTGGAAGAAACGTGGACAACTCGGCCTCATCATCACGCCATTTTGGCCAAACGATCCAACTTTATGAAAATGCTATGAAAAGCAAATGAAAACAGAAAATCTCTCGAAATTTGCAACACGAAGAGAGCTAGTGAGTTTATCCGACATCCTCACACCAATTTGAGCCTTGGTTGACGACATAAACACAATCGGATTCCGCTTTAACCTCATTTTGTTTGAAAGTTCCAGGTTTCTAAACATTCATCTGGAGCCTCTGAGGAGGAGAATGCCGCAAGATTTGGAATTTTAAGCGACCTAGGGGGTTTATGCGGCTTACTCACAACAAGTCGAGTCCAGTTGGAAGAAACGTGCACAACTCGGCCTCATCATCACGCCATTTTGGCCAAACGATCCAACTTTATGAAAATGCATTGAAAAGCAAAAGAAATCGGAAAATCTCTCGAAATTTGCAACACGAAGAGCGCTAGTGAGTTTATCCGACATCCTCACACCAATTTGAGCCTTGGTTGATGAAATAAACACAATCGGATTCCGCTTTAACCTCATTTTGTTTGAAAGTTTCAGGTTTCTAAACATTCATCTGGAGGCTCTACGGAGGAGAATGCCACAAGATTTGGAATTTTAAGCGACCTAGGGAGTTTATGCGGCTTACTCACAATAAGTCGAGTCCAGTTAGAAGAAACGTGCACAACTCGGCCTCATCATCACACCATTTTGGCCAAACGATCCAACTTTATGAAAATGCATTGAAAAGCAAATGAAAACAGAAAATCTCTCGAAATTTGCAACACGAACAGAGCTAGTGAGTTTATCCGACATCCTCACACCAATTTGAGCCTTGGTTGATGAAATAAACACAATCGGATTCCGCTTTAACCTCATTTTGTTTGAAAGTTTCAGGTTTCTAAACATTCATCTGGAGGCTCTACGGAGGAGAATGCCACAAGATTTGGAATTTTAAGCGACCTAGGGAGTTTATGCGGCTTACTCACAACAAGTCGAGTCCAGTTGGAAGAAACGTGCACAACTCGGCTTCATCATCACGCCATTTTGGCCAAACGATCCAACTTTATGAAAATGCATTGAAAAGCAAATGAAAACAGAAAATCTCTCGAAATTTGCAACACGAAGAGAGCTAGTGAGTTTATCCGACATCCTCACACCAATTTGAGCCTTGGTTGATGAAATAAACACAATCGGATTCCGCTTTAACCTCATTTTGTTTGAAAGTTTCAGGTTTATAAACATTCATCTGGAGCCTCTAAGGAGGAGAATGCCACAAGATTTGGAATTTTAAGCGACCTAGGGAGTTTATGCGGCTTACTCACAATAAGTCGAGTCCAGTTAGAAGAAACGTGCACAACTCGGCCTCATCATCACACCATTTTGGCCAAACGATCCAACTTTATGAAAATGCATTGAAAAGCAAAAGAAATCGGAAAATCTCTCGAAATTTGCAACACGAAGAGCGCTAGTGAGTTTATCCGACATCCTCACACCAATTTGAGCCTTGGTTGATGAAATAAACACAATCAGATTCCGCTTTAACCTCATTTTGTTTGAAAGTTTCAGGTTTATAAACATTCATCTGGAGCCTCTAAGGAGGAGAATGCCACAAGATTTGGAATTTTAAGTGACCTAGGGAGTTTATGCGGCTTACTCACAAGAAGTCGAGTCCAGTTGGAAGAAATGTGCACAACTCGGCTTCATCATCATGCCATTTTGACCAAACGATCCAACTTTATGAAAATGCATTGAAAAGCAAATGAAAACGGAAAATCTCTCGAAATTTGCAACACGAAGAGCTCTAGTGAGTTTATCCGACATCCTCACACCAATTTGAGCCTTGGTTGATGAAATAAACACAATCGGATTCCGCTTTAACCTCATTTTGTTTGAAAGTTTCAGGTTTCTAAACATTCATCTAGAGGCTCTACGGAGAAGAATGCCACAAGATTTGGAATTTTACGTGACCTAGGGAGTTTATGCGGCTTACTCACAACAAGTCGAGTCCAGTTGGAAGAAATGTGCACAACTCGGCTTCATCATCACGCCATTTTGGCCAAACGATCCAACTTTATGAAAATGCTATGAAAAGCAAATGAAAACAGAAAATCTCTCGAAATTTGCAACACGAAGAGAGCTAGTGAGTTTATCCGACATCCTCACACCAATTTGAGCCTTGGTTGATGAAATAAACACAATCGGATTCCGCTTTAACCTCACTTTGTTTGAAAGTTCCAGGTTTAGAAACATTCATCTGTAGCCTCTGAGGAGCAGAATGCCACAAGATTTGGAAATTTAAGCGAGGTAGGGAGTTTATGGGTCTTACTCACAACAAGTCGAGTCCAGTTGGATGAAATGTGCACAACTCGGCCTCATCATCGCGCCATTTTGTCCAAACGATCCAACTTTGTGAAAATGCTATGAAAACCAAAATAAATCAAAAAATCTCTTGAAATTTGCAACACGAAGAGCGCTAGTGAGTTTATCCGACATCCTCACACCAATTTGAGCCTTGGTTGATGAAATAAACACAATCGGATTCCGCTTTAACCTCATTTTGTTTGAATGTTCCAGGTTTCTAAACATTCATCTGGAGCCTCTAAGGAGGAGAATGCCGCAAGATTTGGAATTTTAAGCGACCTAGGGGGTTTATGCGGCTTACTCACAACAAGTCGAGTCCAGTTGGAAGAAACATCCACAACTCGGCCTCATCATGACGCCATTTTGGCCAAACGATCCAACTTTATGAAAATGCATTGAAAAGCAAAAGAAATAGGAAAATCTCTCGAAATTTGCAACACGAAGAGAACTAGTGAGTTTATCCGATATCCTCACACCAATTTGTGCCTTGGTTGATGAAATAAACACAATCGGATTCCGCTTTAACCTCACTTTGTTTGAAAGTTCCAGGTTTAGAAACATTCATCTGTAGCCTCTGAGGAGCAGAATGCCACAAGATTTGGAAATTTAAGCGAGGTAGGGAGTTTATGGGTCTTACTCACAACAAGTCGAGTCCAGTTGGATGAAATGTGCACAACTCGGCCTCATCATCGCGCCATTTTGTCCAAACGATCCAACTTTATGAAAATGCATTGAAAAGCAAATGAAAACAGAAAATCTCTCGAAATTTGCAACACGAAGAGAGCTAGTGAGTTTATCCGACATCCTCACACCAATTTGAGCCTTGGTTGATGAAATAAACACAATCGGATTCCGCTTTAACCTCATTTTGTTTGAAAGTTCCAGGTTTCTAAACATTCATCTGGAGCCTCTAAGGAGGAGAATGCCACAAGATTTGGAAATTTAAGCGACCTAGGGGGTTTATGCGGCTTACTCACAACAAGTCGAGTCCAGTTGGAAGAAACGTCCACAACTCGGCCACATCATGACGCCATTTTGGCCAAACGATCCAACTTTATGAAAATGCATTGAAAAGCAAAAGAAATAGGAAAATCTCTCGAAATTTGCAACACGAAGAGAGCTAGTGAGTTTATCCGATATCCTCACACCAATTTGAGCCTTGGTTGATGAAATAAACACAATCGGATTTCGCTTTAACCTCACTTTGTTTGAAAGTTCCAGGTTTAGAAACATTCATCTGGAGCCTCTAAGGAGGAGAATGCCGCAAGATTTGGAAATTTAAGCGACCTAGGGGGTTTATGCGGCTTACTCACAACAAGTCGAGTCCAGTTGGAAGAAACATGCACAACTCGGCCTCATCATCACGCCATTTTGGCCAAACGATCCAACTTTATGAAAATGCATTGACAAGCAAAAGAAATCGGAAAATCTCTTGAAATTTGCAACACGAAGAGCGCTAGTGAGTTTATCCGACATCCTCACACCAATTTGAGCCTTGGTTGATGAAATAAACACAATCGGATTCCGCTTTAACCTCATTTTGTTTGAAAGTTCCAGGTTTCTAAACATTCATCTGGAGCCTCTAAGGAGGAGAATGCCGCAAGATTTGGAATTTTAAGCGACCTAGGGGGTTTATGCGGCTTACTCACAACAAGTCGAGTCCAGTTGGAAGAAACGTGGACAACTCGGCCTCATCATCACGCCATTTTGGCCAAACGATCCAACTTTATGAAAATGCTATGAAAAGCAAATGAAAACAGAAAATCTCTCGAAATTTGCAACACGAAGAGAGCTAGTGAGTTTATCCGACATCCTCACACCAATTTGAGCCTTGGTTGACGACATAAACACAATCGGATTCCGCTTTAACCTCATTTTGTTTGAAAGTTCCAGGTTTCTAAACATTCATCTGGAGCCTCTGAGGAGGAGAATGCCGCAAGATTTGGAATTTTAAGCGACCTAGGGGGTTTATGCGGCTTACTCACAACAAGTCGAGTCCAGTTGGAAGAAACGTGCACAACTCGGCCTCATCATCACGCCATTTTGGCCAAACGATCCAACTTTATGAAAATGCATTGAAAAGCAAAAGAAATCGGAAAATCTCTCGAAATTTGCAACACGAAGAGCGCTAGTGAGTTTATCCGACATCCTCACACCAATTTGAGCCTTGGTTGATGAAATAAACACAATCGGATTCCGCTTTAACCTCATTTTGTTTGAAAGTTTCAGGTTTCTAAACATTCATCTGGAGGCTCTACGGAGGAGAATGCCACAAGATTTGGAATTTTAAGCGACCTAGGGAGTTTATGCGGCTTACTCACAATAAGTCGAGTCCAGTTAGAAGAAACGTGCACAACTCGGCCTCATCATCACACCATTTTGGCCAAACGATCCAACTTTATGAAAATGCATTGAAAAGCAAATGAAAACAGAAAATCTCTCGAAATTTGCAACACGAACAGAGCTAGTGAGTTTATCCGACATCCTCACACCAATTTGAGCCTTGGTTGATGAAATAAACACAATCGGATTCCGCTTTAACCTCATTTTGTTTGAAAGTTTCAGGTTTCTAAACATTCATCTGGAGGCTCTACGGAGGAGAATGCCACAAGATTTGGAATTTTAAGCGACCTAGGGAGTTTATGCGGCTTACTCACAACAAGTCGAGTCCAGTTGGAAGAAACGTGCACAACTCGGCTTCATCATCACGCCATTTTGGCCAAACGATCCAACTTTATGAAAATGCATTGAAAAGCAAATGAAAACAGAAAATCTCTCGAAATTTGCAACACGAAGAGAGCTAGTGAGTTTATCCGACATCCTCACACCAATTTGAGCCTTGGTTGATGAAATAAACACAATCGGATTCCGCTTTAACCTCATTTTGTTTGAAAGTTTCAGGTTTATAAACATTCATCTGGAGCCTCTAAGGAGGAGAATGCCACAAGATTTGGAATTTTAAGCGACCTAGGGAGTTTATGCGGCTTACTCACAATAAGTCGAGTCCAGTTAGAAGAAACGTGCACAACTCGGCCTCATCATCACACCATTTTGGCCAAACGATCCAACTTTATGAAAATGCATTGAAAAGCAAAAGAAATCGGAAAATCTCTCGAAATTTGCAACACGAAGAGCGCTAGTGAGTTTATCCGACATCCTCACACCAATTTGAGCCTTGGTTGATGAAATAAACACAATCAGATTCCGCTTTAACCTCATTTTGTTTGAAAGTTTCAGGTTTATAAACATTCATCTGGAGCCTCTAAGGAGGAGAATGCCACAAGATTTGGAATTTTAAGTGACCTAGGGAGTTTATGCGGCTTACTCACAAGAAGTCGAGTCCAGTTGGAAGAAATGTGCACAACTCGGCTTCATCATCATGCCATTTTGACCAAACGATCCAACTTTATGAAAATGCATTGAAAAGCAAATGAAAACGGAAAATCTCTCGAAATTTGCAACACGAAGAGCTCTAGTGAGTTTATCCGACATCCTCACACCAATTTGAGCCTTGGTTGATGAAATAAACACAATCGGATTCCGCTTTAACCTCATTTTGTTTGAAAGTTTCAGGTTTCTAAACATTCATCTAGAGGCTCTACGGAGAAGAATGCCACAAGATTTGGAATTTTACGTGACCTAGGGAGTTTATGCGGCTTACTCACAACAAGTCGAGTCCAGTTGGAAGAAATGTGCACAACTCGGCTTCATCATCACGCCATTTTGGCCAAACGATCCAACTTTATGAAAATGCTATGAAAAGCAAATGAAAACAGAAAATCTCTCGAAATTTGCAACACGAAGAGAGCTAGTGAGTTTATCCGACATCCTCACACCAATTTGAGCCTTGGTTGATGAAATAAACACAATCGGATTCCGCTTTAACCTCACTTTGTTTGAAAGTTCCAGGTTTAGAAACATTCATCTGTAGCCTCTGAGGAGCAGAATGCCACAAGATTTGGAAATTTAAGCGAGGTAGGGAGTTTATGGGTCTTACTCACAACAAGTCGAGTCCAGTTGGATGAAATGTGCACAACTCGGCCTCATCATCGCGCCATTTTGTCCAAACGATCCAACTTTGTGAAAATGCTATGAAAACCAAAATAAATCAAAAAATCTCTTGAAATTTGCAACACGAAGAGCGCTAGTGAGTTTATCCGACATCCTCACACCAATTTGAGCCTTGGTTGATGAAATAAACACAATCGGATTCCGCTTTAACCTCATTTTGTTTGAATGTTCCAGGTTTCTAAACATTCATCTGGAGCCTCTAAGGAGGAGAATGCCGCAAGATTTGGAATTTTAAGCGACCTAGGGGGTTTATGCGGCTTACTCACAACAAGTCGAGTCCAGTTGGAAGAAACATCCACAACTCGGCCTCATCATGACGCCATTTTGGCCAAACGATCCAACTTTATGAAAATGCATTGAAAAGCAAAAGAAATAGGAAAATCTCTCGAAATTTGCAACACGAAGAGAACTAGTGAGTTTATCCGATATCCTCACACCAATTTGTGCCTTGGTTGATGAAATAAACACAATCGGATTCCGCTTTAACCTCACTTTGTTTGAAAGTTCCAGGTTTAGAAACATTCATCTGTAGCCTCTGAGGAGCAGAATGCCACAAGATTTGGAAATTTAAGCGAGGTAGGGAGTTTATGGGTCTTACTCACAACAAGTCGAGTCCAGTTGGATGAAATGTGCACAACTCGGCCTCATCATCGCGCCATTTTGTCCAAACGATCCAACTTTATGAAAATGCATTGAAAAGCAAATGAAAACAGAAAATCTCTCGAAATTTGCAACACGAAGAGAGCTAGTGAGTTTATCCGACATCCTCACACCAATTTGAGCCTTGGTTGATGAAATAAACACAATCGGATTCCGCTTTAACCTCATTTTGTTTGAAAGTTCCAGGTTTCTAAACATTCATCTGGAGCCTCTAAGGAGGAGAATGCCACAAGATTTGGAAATTTAAGCGACCTAGGGGGTTTATGCGGCTTACTCACAACAAGTCGAGTCCAGTTGGAAGAAACGTCCACAACTCGGCCACATCATGACGCCATTTTGGCCAAACGATCCAACTTTATGAAAATGCATTGAAAAGCAAAAGAAATAGGAAAATCTCTCGAAATTTGCAACACGAAGAGAGCTAGTGAGTTTATCCGATATCCTCACACCAATTTGAGCCTTGGTTGATGAAATAAACACAATCGGATTTCGCTTTAACCTCACTTTGTTTGAAAGTTCCAGGTTTAGAAACATTCATCTGTAGCCTCTGAGGAGCAGAATGCCACAAGATTTGGAAATTTAAGCGAGGTAGGGAGTTTATGGGTCTTACTCACAACAAGTCGAGTCCAGTTGGATGAAATGTGGACAACTCGGCCTCATCATCGCGCCATTTTGGCCAAACGATCCAACTTTATGAAAATGCATTGAAAAGCAAATGTAAACAGAAAATCTCTCGAAATTTGCAACACGAAGAGAGCTAGTGAGTTTATCCGACATCCTCACACCAATTTGAGCCTTGGTTGATGAAATAAACACAATCGGATTCCGCTTTAACCTCATTTTGTTTGAAAGTTTCAGGTTTATAAACATTCATCTGGAGCCTCTAAGGAGGAGAATGCCACAAGATTTGGAATTTTAAGCGACCTAGGGAGTTTATGCGGCTTACTCACAAGAAGTCGAGTCCAGTTGGAAGAAATGTGCACAACTCGGCTTCATCATCATGCCATTTTGACCAAACGATCCAACTTTATGAAAATGCATTGAAAAGCAAATGAAAACGGAAAATCTCTCGAAATTTGCAACACGAAGAGCTCTAGTGAGTTTATCTGACATCCTCACACCAATTTGAGCCTTGGTTGATGAAATAAACACAATCGGATTCCGCTTTAACCTCATTTTGTTTGAAAGTTTCAGGTTTCTAAACATTCATCTGGAGGCTCTACGGAGAAGAATGCCACAAGATTTGGAATTTTACGTGACCTAGGGAGTTTATGCGGCTTACTCACAACAAGTCGAGTCCAGTTGGAAGAAATGTGCACAACTCGGCTTCATCATCACGCCATTTTGGCCAAACGATCCAACTTTATGAAAATGCTATGAAAAGCAAATGAAAACTGAAAATCTCTCAAAATTTGCAACACGAAGAGAGCTAGTGAGTTTATCCGACATCCTCACACCAATTTGAGCCTTGGTTGATGAGATGAACACAATCGGATTCCGGTTTAACCTCATTCTGTTTGAAAGTTCCAGGTTTCTAAACATTCACCAGGAAGTTCTAGGGAGGACAATGCCACATGATTTGGAATTCTAAGCGAGGTAGGGAGTTAATGTGGCTTACTCACAACTATTCGAGTCCAGTTGGATGAAACGTGCACAACTCGGCTTCATCATCACGCCATTTTGGCCAAACGATCCAACTTTATGAAAATGCATTGAAAAGCAAATGAAAACAGAAAATCTCTCGAAATTTACAACACGAAGAGAGCTAGTGAGTTTATCCGACATCCTCACACCAATTTGAGCCTTGGTTGATGAAATAAACACAATCGGATTCCGCTTTAACCTCATTTTGTTTGAAAGTTCCAGGTTTATAAACATTCATCTGTAGCCTCTAAGGAGGAGAATGCCACAAGATTTGAAATTCTAAGCGAGGTAGGGAGTTTATGCAGCTTACTCACAACAATTCGAGTCCAGTTGGAAGAAACGTGCACTATTCGGCCTCATCATCACGCCATTTTGGCCAAACGATGCAACTTTATGAAAATGCTATGAAAAGCAAAAGAAATAGGAAAATCTCTTGAAATTTGCAACACGAAGAGCGCTAGTGAGTTAATCCGACATCCTCACACCAATTTGAGCCTTGGTTGATGAAATAAACACAATCAGATTCCGCTTTAACCTCATTTTGTTTGAAAGTTTCAGGTTTCTAAACATTCATCTAGAGGCTCTAAGGAGGACAATGCCACAAGATTTGAAATTCTAAGCGAGGTAGGGAGTTTATGCAGCTTACTCACAACAATTCTAGTCCAGTTGGAAGAAACGTGCACTATTCGGCCTCATCATCACGCCATTTTGGGCAAACGATCCAACTTTATGAAAATGCTATGAAAAGCAAAAGAAATAGGAAAATCTCTCGAAATTTGCAACACGAAGAGCGCTAGTGAGTTTATCCGACATCCTTACACCAATTTGAGCCATGGTTGATGAAATAAACACAATCGGATTCCGCTTTAACCTCATTTTGTTTGAAAGTTTTAGGTTTCTAAATATTCATCTAGAGGCTCTACGGAGGACAATGCTACAAGATTTGAAATTCTAAGCGAGGTAGGGAGTTTATGCGGCTTACTCACAACAATTCGAGTCTAGTTGGAAGAAACGTGCTTAACTCGGCCTCATCATCACGCCATTTTGGCCAAACGATCCAACTTTGTGAAAATACTATGAAAACCAAAATAAATCAAAAAATCTCTTGAAATTTGCAACACGAAGAGCGCTAGTGAGTTTATCCGACATCCTCACACCAATTTGAGCCTTGGTTGATGAAATAAACACAATCGGATTCCGCTTTAACCTCATTTTGTTTGAAAGTTCCAGGTTTATAAACATTCATCTGTAGCCTCTGAGGAGGAGAATGCCACAAGATTTGGAAATTTAAGCGAGGTAGGGAGTTTATGGGGCTTACTCACAACAAGTCGAGTCCAGTTGGATGAAATGTGCACAACTCGGCCTCATCATCGCGCCATTTTGGCCAAACGATCCAACTTTATGAAAATGCATTGAAAAGCAAATGAAAACAGAAAATCTCTCGAAATTTGCAACACGAAGAGAGCTAGTGAGATTATCCGACATCCTCACACCAATTTGAGCCTTGGTTGATGAAATAAACACAATCGGATTCCGCTTTAACCTCATTTTGTTTGAAAGTTCCAGGTTTCTAAACATTCATCTGGAGCCTCTAAGGAGGAGAATGCCACAAGATTTGGAATTTTAAGCGACCTAGGGGGTTTATGCGGCTTACTCACAACAAGTCGAGTCCAGTTGGAAGAAACGTGCACAACTCGGCCTCATCATCACGCCATTTTGGCCAAACGATCCAACTTTATGAAAATGCTATGAAAAGCAAAATAAATCGGAAAATCTCTTGAAATTTGCAACACGAAGAGCGCTAGTGAGTTTATCCGACATCCTCACACCAATTTGAGCCTTGGTTGATGAAATAAACACAATCGGATTCCGCTTTAAACCTCATTTTGTTTGAAAGTTTCAGGTTTCTAAACATTCATCTCGAGGCTCTACGGAGGAGAATGCCACAAGATTTGGAATTTTAAGCGACCTAGGGGGTTTATGCGGCTTACTCACAACAAGTCGAGTGCATTTCGAAGAAACGTGCACAACTCGGCCTCATCATCACGCCATTTTGGCCAAACGATCCAACTTTATGGAAATGCTATGAAAAGCAAAATAAATCGGAAAATCTCTTGAAATTTGCAACACGAAGAGCGCTAGTGAGTTTATCCGACATCCTCACACCAATTTGAGCCTTGGTTGATGAAATAAACACAATCGGATTCCGCTTTAACCTCATTTTGTTTGAAAGTTTCAGGTTTCTAAACATTCATCTGGAGGCTCTACGGAGGAGAATGCCACAAGATTTGGAATTTTAAGCGACCTAGGGAGTTTATGCGGCTTACTCACAACAAGTCGAGTCCAGTTGGAAGAAACGTGCACAACTCGGCTTCATCATCACGCCATTTTGGCCAAACTATCCAACTTTATGAAAATGCATTGAAAAGCAAATGAAAACAGAAAATCTCCCGAAATTTGCAACACGAAGAGAGCTAGTGAGTTTATCCGACATCCTCACACCAATTTGAGCCTTGGTTGATGAAATAAACACAATCGGATTCCGCTTTAACCTCATTTTGTTTGAAAGTTCCAGGTTTCTAAACATTCATCTGGAGCCTCTAAGGAGGAGAATGCCGCAAGATTTGGAATTTTAAGCGACCTAGGGGGTTTATGCGGCTTACTCACAACAAGTCGAGTCCAGTTGGAAGAAACGTCCACAACTCGGCCTCATCATGACGCCATTTTGACCAAACGATCCAACTTTATGAAAATGCATTGAAAAGCAAAAGAAATAGGAAAATCTCTCGAAATTTGCAACACGAAGAGAGCTAGTGAGTTTATCCGATATCCTCACACCAATTTGAGCCTTGGTTGATGAAATAAACACAATCGGATTCCGCTTTAACCTCACTTTGTTTGAAAGTTCCAGATTTATAAACATTCATCTGTAGCCTCTGAGGAGCAGAATGCCACAAGATTTGGAAATTTAAGCGAGGTAGGGAGTTTATGGGTCTTACTCACAACAAGTCGAGTCCAGTTGGATGAAATGTGCACAACTCGGCCTCATCCTCGCGCCATTTTGGCCAAACGATCCAACTTTATGAAAATGCATTGAAAAGCAAATGAAAACAGAAAATCTCTCGAAATTTGCAACACGAAGAGAGCTAGTGAGTTTATCCGACATCCTCACACCAATTTGAGCCTTGGTTGATGAAATAAACACAATCGGATTCCGCTTTAACCTCATTTTGTATGAAAGTTCCAGGTTTATCTAAACATTCATCTGGAGCCTCTGAGGAGGAGAATGCCACAAGATTTGGAAATTTAAGCGTGGTAGGGAGTTTATGGGTCTTACTCACAACAAGTCGAGTCCAGTTGGATGAAATGTGCACAACTCGGCCTCATCATCGCGCCATTTTGGCCAAACGATCCAACTTTATGAAAATGCATTGAAAAGCAAATGGAAATAGAAAATCTCTCGAAATTTGCAACACGAAGAGAGCTAGTGAGTTTATCCGACATACTCACACCAATTTGAGCCTTGGTTGATGAAATAAACACAATCGGATTCCGCTTTAACCTCATTTTGTTTGAAAGTTCCAGGTTTATAAACATTCATCTGTAGCCTCTAAGGAGGAGAATGCCACAAGATTTGGAATTCTAAGCGAGGTAGGGAGTTTATGCAGCTTACTCACAACAATTCTAGTCCAGTTGGAAGAAACGTGCACTATTCGGCCTCATCATCACGCCATTTTGGGCAAACGATCCAACTTTATGAAAATGCTATGAAAAGCAAAAGAAATAGGAAAATCTCTCGAAATTTGCAACACGAAGAGCGCTAGTGAGTTTATCCGACATCCTTACACCAATTTGAGCCATGGTTGATGAAATAAACACAATCGGATTCCGCTTTAACCTCATTTTGTTTGAAAGTTTTAGGTTTCTAAATATTCATCTAGAGGCTCTACGGAGGACAATGCTACAAGATTTGAAATTCTAAGCGAGGTAGGGAGTTTATGCGGCTTACTCACAACAATTCGAGTCTAGTTGGAAGAAACGTGCTTAACTCGGCCTCATCATCACGCCATTTTGGCCAAACGATCCAACTTTGTGAAAATACTATGAAAACCAAAATAAATCAAAAAATCTCTTGAAATTTGCAACACGAAGAGCGCTAGTGAGTTTATCCGACATCCTCACACCAATTTGAGCCTTGGTTGATGAAATAAACACAATCGGATTCCGCTTTAACCTCATTTTGTTTGAAAGTTCCAGGTTTATAAACATTCATCTGTAGCCTCTGAGGAGGAGAATGCCACAAGATTTGGAAATTTAAGCGAGGTAGGGAGTTTATGGGGCTTACTCACAACAAGTCGAGTCCAGTTGGATGAAATGTGCACAACTCGGCCTCATCATCGCGCCATTTTGGCCAAACGATCCAACTTTATGAAAATGCATTGAAAAGCAAATGAAAACAGAAAATCTCTCGAAATTTGCAACACGAAGAGAGCTAGTGAGATTATCCGACATCCTCACACCAATTTGAGCCTTGGTTGATGAAATAAACACAATCGGATTCCGCTTTAACCTCATTTTGTTTGAAAGTTCCAGGTTTCTAAACATTCATCTGGAGCCTCTAAGGAGGAGAATGCCACAAGATTTGGAATTTTAAGCGACCTAGGGGGTTTATGCGGCTTACTCACAACAAGTCGAGTCCAGTTGGAAGAAACGTGCACAACTCGGCCTCATCATCACGCCATTTTGGCCAAACGATCCAACTTTATGAAAATGCTATGAAAAGCAAAATAAATCGGAAAAATCTCTTGAAATTTGCAACACGAAGAGCGCTAGTGAGTTTATCCGACATCCTCACACCAATTTGAGCCTTGGTTGATGAAATAAACACAATCGGATTCCGCTTTAACCTCATTTTGTTTGAAAGTTTCAGGTTTCTAAACATTCATCTCGAGGCTCTACGGAGGAGAATGCCACAAGATTTGGAATTTTAAGCGACCTAGGGGGTTTATGCGGCTTACTCACAACAAGTCGAGTGCATTTCGAAGAAACGTGCACAACTCGGCCTCATCATCACGCCATTTTGGCCAAACGATCCAACTTTATGGAAATGCTATGAAAAGCAAAATAAATCGGAAAATCTCTTGAAATTTGCAACACGAAGAGCGCTAGTGAGTTTATCCGACATCCTCACACCAATTTGAGCCTTGGTTGATGAAATAAACACAATCGGATTCCGCTTTAACCTCATTTTGTTTGAAAGTTTCAGGTTTCTAAACATTCATCTGGAGGCTCTACGGAGGAGAATGCCACAAGATTTGGAATTTTAAGCGACCTAGGGAGTTTATGCGGCTTACCTCACAACAAGTCGAGTCCAGTTGGAAGAAACGTGCACAACTCGGCTTCATCATCACGCCATTTTGGCCAAACTATCCAACTTTATGAAAATGCATTGAAAAGCAAATGAAAACAGAAAATCTCCCGAAATTTGCAACACGAAGAGAGCTAGTGAGTTTATCCGACATCCTCACACCAATTTGAGCCTTGGTTGATGAAATAAACACAATCGGATTCCGCTTTAACCTCATTTTGTTTGAAAGTTCCAGGTTTCTAAACATTCATCTGGAGCCTCTAAGGAGGAGAATGCCGCAAGATTTGGAATTTTAAGCGACCTAGGGGGTTTATGCGGCTTACTCACAACAAGTCGAGTCCAGTTGGAAGAAACGTCCACAACTCGGCCTCATCATGACGCCATTTTGACCAAACGATCCAACTTTATGAAAATGCATTGAAAAGCAAAAGAAATAGGAAAATCTCTCGAAATTTGCAACACGAAGAGAGCTAGTGAGTTTATCCGATATCCTCACACCAATTTGAGCCTTGGTTGATGAAATAAACACAATCGGATTCCGCTTTAACCTCACTTTGTTTGAAAGTTCCAGATTTATAAACATTCATCTGTAGCCTCTGAGGAGCAGAATGCCACAAGATTTGGAAATTTAAGCGAGGTAGGGAGTTTATGGGTCTTACTCACAACAAGTCGAGTCCAGTTGGATGAAATGTGCACAACTCGGCCTCATCCTCGCGCCATTTTGGCCAAACGATCCAACTTTATGAAAATGCATTGAAAAGCAAATGAAAACAGAAAATCTCTCGAAATTTGCAACACGAAGAGAGCTAGTGAGTTTATCCGACATCCTCACACCAATTTGAGCCTTGGTTGATGAAATAAACACAATCGGATTCCGCTTTAACCTCATTTTGTATGAAAGTTCCAGGTTTATCTAAACATTCATCTGGAGCCTCTGAGGAGGAGAATGCCACAAGATTTGGAAATTTAAGCGTGGTAGGGAGTTTATGGGTCTTACTCACAACAAGTCGAGTCCAGTTGGATGAAATGTGCACAACTCGGCCTCATCATCGCGCCATTTTGGCCAAACGATCCAACTTTATGAAAATGCATTGAAAAGCAAATGGAAATAGAAAATCTCTCGAAATTTGCAACACGAAGAGAGCTAGTGAGTTTATCCGACATACTCACACCAATTTGAGCCTTGGTTGATGAAATAAACACAATCGGATTCCGCTTTAACCTCATTTTGTTTGAAAGTTCCAGGTTTATAAACATTCATCTGTAGCCTCTAAGGAGGAGAATGCCACAAGATTTGAAATTCTAAGCGAGGTAGGGAGTTTATGCAGCTTACTCACAACAATTCGAGTCCGGTTGGAAGAAACGTGCACTATTCGGCCTCATCATCACGCCATTTTGGCCAAACGATCCAACTTTATGAAAATGCTATGAAAAGCAAAAGAAATCGGAAAATCTCACGAAATTTGCAACATCAAGTGAGCTAGTGCTTTTATCCAACATACTCACACCAATTTGAGCCTAGGTTGATGAGATGAACACAATCGGATTCCGATTTAACCTCATTTTGTTTGAAAGTTCCAGGTTTCTAAACATTCACTAGGAAGTTCTAGGGAGGACAATGCCACATGATTTGGAATTCTAAGCGAGGTAGGGAGTTAATGTGGCTTACTCACAACAATTCGAGTCCAGTTGGAAGAAACGTGCACAACTCGGCTTCATCATCACGCCATTTTGGCCAAACGATCCAACTTTATGAAAATGCATTGAAAAGCAAATGAAAACAGAAAATCTCTCGAAATTTACAACACGAAGAGAGCTAGTGAGTTTATCCGACATCCTCACACCAATTTGAGCCTTGGTTGATGAAATAAACACAATCGGATTCCGCTTTAACCTCATTTTGTTTGAAAGTTTCAGGTTTCTAAACATTCATCTGGAGGCTTTACGGAGGAGAATGCCACAAGATTTGGAATTTTAAGTGAGGTAGGCAGTTTATGCGGCTTACTCACAACAAGTCGAGTCCAGTTGGAAGAAACGTACACAACTCGGCTTCATCATCACGCCATTTTGGCCAAACGATCCAACTTTATGAAAATGCAGTGAAAAGCAAAAGAAATCGGAAAATCTCTCGAAATTTGCAACACGAAGAGCGCTAGTGAGTTTATCCGACATCCTCACACCAATTTGAGCCTTGGTTGATGAAATAAACACAATCGGATTCCGCTTTAACCTCATTTTGTTTGAAAGTTTCAGGTTTCTAAACCATCATCTGGAGGCTCTACGGAGGAGAATTGATAGAGATCAAGGAGATACGTCAAAGATTCTCAAGCGCTACCCACATGATCCATCTCAAGGAAATTCTAGATCTTTTTTTGTTAGATAATTTTGTTTATTTATTTATTTATTTTATTGGCTTCTAATTTGTATTTTCTTGGGGCCAAAATTATTAGTCGAGTTAAATTAGAATAAATAAAATCTATTAGATATCTTTTAAAAGATTTCCTAGATTTGAATTTAAGAGATTATCTAATAGTATTAGGATTAGATATCAATTTTATTATATTTCTTTGAATTTTCGTTTTTATTATTAGGATTTTTTTATAATTAGATATATTTTTAGATTTTCTAAATCTATTAGAATTATTTGGTCTAGTTGTTTTAGGATTAGGGTTTTTCTTATTTTGCCTATATAAAGGCCTCTATGTAATGCATTTTCTGGAGAGAATAATGGAATAATATTATTGTGACTTTTTCAGTAAGGATTTACTGAGTTATTTCTTTTCTCTCCCTCATTTTTCTCATCTGACCTACCATGAGGAGTGATCAACCTTGTGGGTATCGTTATAGTTAGGGATCTAGAGACGAGTTCCTCTAGGGTTCTAACTGATCATTTTCTGAATCTTTTGAGTCAAGTTCTTCCGCTACTCTGTATTTTCTGGGTGCTTGAGACAGGTTCTCATTGTGTCCATATCAGTTGGTATCAGAGACTGGTTCCGAAATTCAGGTTTATCTTTTGTGTTTCGTATTCTTCCATATTTTTCTTATTGTTCTTCTCTTGTGTCCATTTTCATCTTCTTTGTTTTTCTACACTCTTTTCATTTTTCTGTATTTTTCCTTTCTCTTTCTCTTCTTTCTCTTTCTCATGCCTCTCTTTTTCTCTTTTCACTCTATAATCACTTATAATTCTGTATTGATCTTCATATGCTTGCATTGGCCTAAGAGGCCTAAGCACAATGTTACGCCCTTCAAACACAAAGGAGTAGAAATTTCTATTGCCGTCATGAATCACACGTCTATCAAATTGCCATGGACGACCAAGAAGTAGATGTCCTGCATACATAGGTGCTACATCGCATAACACCTTGTCATGGTATTTGCCAATAGTAAATGATACTTGAACTTGCTTGGTGACTTTCATCTCACCACAATCAGTTAGCCATTGCAAATTGTAAGGCTTTGGATGTTTTAGAGTAGGCAAGTTCAGTTTCTCCACAAGTAAAGTACTAGCAACATTGGTGCAACTACCACCATCAATGACCAAGCTACATACCTTGTCTTGAATGAAGCATCTAGTATGGAAAATCTCTTCTCTTTGCTCATCATCATGTTTCTCATCTTTTGGTTGAGCATTGAGAATTCTTTGAGTAACAAGTGCATTACCATGTACAGGATTAGTATATTCATTATCTGAACAAGATTCTAAAGGAGGCATATCATCTAAAGCATGAAGGTCATTATCAGAATCTTCACAAGAATCTTCACTATCAACTCGCCCATTATCAAGGATAATCATGTTTCTTTTGTTTGGACATTGAGCAGAAATATGTCCAAAGCCTTGACATTTAAAGCAACGCAAGGTACTAGATTTAGAAGAGGATTTTGATTCAGAAGTACCTTTAAATGCAGAAGCCTTCATCTTTACATCTTCTTTATTCTTTTGGGCTGATTTGGAGTTTTGATCTTCTTCTCTTATTCTTGACTCTTTTCGCTTGAAGAGAGGATTAGTTCTCCAAGGAACAGAGTTAGTTTTCCTACTTTTCAATTGCTTCTCCAAGTGGACAGCTTTATGAAGCAATTCTTCCATATCCAAGTAATGTTCTAGCTCAATTCTTTCACGGATTTCAGTTCTTAATCCACCAATGAAGCGGGCCATTGTCTGCTCTTCATCTTCATTAACATCAGCTCGGATCATAGCCATCTCCATCTCTTTATGATACTCTTCAACGCTCATAGATCCCTGTTCAAGTTTTTGCAATCTTGTATGCAAATCACGATGGTAATAGGAAGGGATATACCTCTTACGCATGATGGTTCTCATGTCACGCCATGTGTCAATGGGTTCTTCACCATTCCTTCTTCTAGTACGCTGTAGTTTATCCTACCAAACACTAGCATAGCCAGTAAACTCAACAGCTGCAAGTTTCACTTTCTTTTCTTCTGAGTAGTTATGACATTCAAAAACGAGCTCTACTTTTCTCTCCCATTCAAGGTATAAGTCTGGATCCATTTTACCTTGGAATGAGGGAATTTTAAGCTTGATGCCTCCTAAATCATTGTCTTTCTTGGAGGAAGATTTGCTTTTTGAGTTGGAACCTGTTTCAGAATCGTGCTCTTCTTCATTGTTGGTTCTACTTCTGGACTTTTTCGAACGCATCTCAGATTTCATGTCAGCCATATCATTTCTGATGTTTTTGAGTTCATCACGGAATGCTTTGATCAAGAATTTCATATCAACTTCACCGTCACTTTCACTGCCTGTCATTGTTGCAAGAACCTGTAGAACGAATTAAAAGAAAGAAAAATTGAAAGTTAGGAAACTTACTCCCTCTTCTCACGTGTTTCACTCAATTCTTGTATAACAATGCACTCGTGTTTGCACTCTTTATTGGCTTTTTCTAATAATGATCTCACAAATCTCTCTTGCCTTTTACCACTCCTATAAGGTGCTTATGGTGCTCTTGATGGAATCAGATGACCTGATAAGAGAATTAAGTTAGTTTGAGTGGCAATCAAATGTTCAAGATAGAAAGGGACCTTTAAGAATTCAAAGGAAAGAAAGACTCAAGAATTCTAGACACAAATAATAGTGTAGGATTAAAACTTTTCTGACTAAGATATGAGAATTAGCACACCAGACACAAGATAAATCAATTTAAAGGGTGAGCCAAATTTCAAGATTGATTCTTGCTGCTCAAGATCAAATCTTTTTCTTTTTTTTCTTTTTTTTTTGGGCCTTTCTTTTCTCTTTTTTTTTTGTTGGCCTTTCTTTTTTTCTTTTTTTTTTTAATTGGCCTTTCTTTTTTTTTCTAGGCCTTTTTTTTTTATGATCAAGAACCAAAGAAACAAATTATGGACAGATTTGAATAATTTTTTGAGTGATTTTTCTCTTCAATTTCGTGTGAGATTGTTAGGGTTCTTCGTGTTCTTCCTAGAATACGGATTCGACTTATCAAGAGAATTGACCAACTCTTGTGGCGTCTTATGTTTGGGGTTGCTAGAGTTTTCTCTAGAGGTTCCATTCGGTCTCTCAATTGCATTGGATTACTTCCGTTGTTTTTGGTTATTACTCTGGGTTCTTGAGTTGCCTAAGACTTGTTCTTGGGAGGTTCACCCTACTTCTATCAGATTGGTAATCAGAGCAAAGGTTGAGTTCAGGCGTTCCATCCTCTTGTCTGTCTACTGAACATCTAAAAGTTTGGACGCATCCTAGATCTTTTTTTGTTAGATAATTTTGTTTATTTATTTATTTATTTTATTGTTCTTCTCTTGTGTCCATTTTCATCTTCTTTGTTTTCCATTTTCTCTATCTCTAGATCTTGTTTTCCTTGCCTTCTTTGGTTTGTGAAGTTATTATAAAAAAAAAATAAATAAAGAGCACATTTAAAAGAGAAAAAAAAAGTGTTTGGAGAAAAAGTTATTTAAAAAAAAAATATGACTGCCTTCATCTTTAGATATATGGTGAAACAAAAGCATATATGGAGTTTGAAACAAAAGAAGTGCATTCAAATTAATCCTAAGGTGGTAAAGATTCGAGGACGAATCTTTTCGAGTAAATGGGGAATGATAGAGATCAAGGAGATACGTCGAAGATTCTCAAGCTCTACCCACATGATCCATCTCAAGGAAATTCTAGATCTTTTTTTGTTAGATAATTTTGTTTATTTATTTATTTATTTTATTGGCTTCTAATTTGTATTTACTTGGGGCCAAAATTATTAGTCGAGTTAAATTAGAATAAATAAAATCTATTAGATATCTTTTAAAAGATTTCCTAGATTTGAATTTAAGAGATTATCTAATAGTATTAGGATTAGATATCAATTTTATTATAGTTCTTTGAATTTTCGTTTTTATTATTAGGATTTTTTTATAATTAGATATATTTTTAGATTTTCTAAATCTATTAGAATTATTTGGGTCTAGTTGTTTTAGGATTAGGGTTTTTCTTATTTTGCTTATATAAAGGCCTCTATGTAATGCATTTTCTGGAGAGAATAATGGAATAATATTATTGTGACTTTTTCAGTAAGGATTTACTGAGTTATTTCTTTTCTCTCCCTCATTTTTCTCATCTGACCTACCATGAGAAGTGATCAACCTTGTGGGTATCGTTATAGCTAGGGATCTAGAGACGAGTTCCTCTAGGGTTCTAACTGATCATTTTCTGAATCTTTTGAGTCAAGTTCTTCCGCTACTCTGTATTTTCTGGGTGCTTGAGACAGGTTCTCATTGTGTCCATATCAAGAATGCCACATGATTTGGAATTCTAAGCGAGGTAGGGAGTTAATGTGGCTTACTCACAACAATTCGAGTCTAGTTGGAAGAAACGTGCACAACTCGGCGTCATCATCATGCCATTTTGGCCAAACGATCCAACTTTATGAAAATGCTATGAAAAGCAAAAGAAATCGGAAAATCTCACGAAATTTGCAACATCAAGTGAGCTAGTGCTTTTTATCCGACCCGACATACTCACACCAATTTGAGCCTAGGTTGATGAGATGAACACAATCGGATTCTGCTTTAACCTCATTTTGTTTGAAAGTTTCAGGTTTCTGAACATTCATCTGGAGGCTCTACGGAGGAGAATGCCACAAGATTTGGAATTTTACGTGACCTAGGGGGTTTATGCAGCTTACTCACAACAATTCGAGTCTAGTTGGAAGAAACGTGCACAACTCGGCCTCATCATCACGCCATTTTGGCCAAACGATCCAACTTTATGAAAATGCATTGAAAAGCAAGTGAAAACAGAAAATCTCACGAAATTTGCAACATGAGTGAGCTAGTGCTTTTATCCGACATACTCACACCAATTTGAGCCTAGGTTGATGAGATGAAGACAATCGGATTCCGCTTTAACCTCATTTTGTTTGAAAGTTCCAGGTTTATAAACATTCATCTGGAGGCTCTAAGGAGGAGAATACCACAAGATTTGGAATTTTAAGCGACCTAGGGGGTTTATGCGGCTTACTCACAACAAGTTGAGTCCAGTTGGAAGAAACGTGCACAACTCGGCCTCATCATCGCGCCATTTTGGCCAAACGATCCAACTTAATGAAAATGCTATGAAAAGCAAATGAAAATAGAAAATCTCTCGAAAGTTGCAACACGAAGAGAGCTAGTGAGTTTATCCGACATCCTCATACCAATTTGAGCCTTGGTTGATGAAATAAACACAATCGGATTCCGCTTTAACCTCATTTTGTTTGAAAGTTTCAGGTTTCTAAACATTCATCTGGAGGCTCTACGGAGGAGAATGCCACAAGATTTGGAATTTTAAGCGACCTAGGGGGTTTATGCGGCTTACTCACAACAAGTCGAGTCCAGTTGGATGAAACGTGCACAACTCGGCCTCATCATCGCGCCATTTTGGCCAAACGATCCAACTTAATGAAAATGCTATGAAAAGCAAATGAAAATAGAAAATCTCTCGAAAGTTGCAACACGAAGAGAGCTAGTGAGTTTATCCGACATCCTCATACCAATTTGAGCCTTGGTTGATGAAATAAACACAATCGGATCCGCTTTAACCTCATTTTGTTTGAAAGTTTCAGGTTTCTAAACATTCATCTGAGGCTCTACGGAGGAGAATGCCACAAGATTTGGAATTTTAAGCGACCTAGGGAGTTTATGCGGCTTACTCACAATAAGTCGAGTCCAGTTGGAAGAAACGTGCACAACTCGGCGTCATCATCACGCCATTTTGGCCAAACGATCCAACTTTATGAAAATGCTATGAAAAGCAAAAGAAATCGGAAAATCTCACGAAATTTGCAACATCAAGTGAGCTAGTGCTTTTATCCGACATACTCACACCAATTTGAGCCTAGGTTGATGAGATGAACACAATCGGATTCCGGTTTAACCTCATTTTGTTTGAAAGTTCCAGGTTTCTAAACATTCACCAGGAAGTTCTAGGGAGGACAATGCCACATGATTTGGAATTCTAAGCGAGGTAGGGAGTTAATGTGGCTTACTCACAACAATTCGAGTCTAGTTGGAAGAAACGTGCACAACTCGGCGTCATCATCACGCCATTTTGGCCAAACGATCCAACTTTATGAAAATGCTATGAAAAGCAAAAGAAATCGGAAAATCTCACGAAATTTGCAACATCAAGTGAGCTAGTGCTTTTATCCGACATACTCACACCAATTTGAGCCTAGGTTGATGAGATGAACACAATCGGATTCTGCTTTAACCTCATTTTGTTTGAAAGTTTCAGGTTTCTGAACATTCATCTGGAGGCTCTACGGAGGAGAATGCCACAAGATTTGGAATTTTACGTGACCTAGGGGGTTTATGCGGCTTACTCACAACAATTCGAGTCTAGTTGGAAGAAACGTGCACAACTCGGCCTCATCATCACGCCATTTTGGCCAAACGATCCAACTTTATGAAAATGCATTGAAAAGCAAATGAAAACAGAAAATCTCTCTAAATTTGCATCACGAAGAGAGCTAGTGAGTTTATCCGACATCCTCACACCAATTTGAGCCTTGGTTGATGAAATAAACACAATCGGATTCCGCTTTAACCTCATTTTGTTTGAAAGTTCCAGGTTTATAAACATTCATCTGGAGGCTCTACGGAGGAGAATGCCACAAGATTGGGAATTTTACGTGACCTAGGGAGTTTATGGGTCTTACTCACAACAAGTCGAGTCCAGTTGGATGAAATGTGCACAACTCGGCTTCATCATCACGCCATTTTGGCCAAACGATCCAACTTTATGAAAATGCTATGAAAAGCAAATGAAATCGGAAAATCTCACAAAATTTGCAACATGAAGTGAGCTATTGAGTTTATCCGACATCCTCACACCAATTTGAGCCTTGGTTGATGAAATAAACACAATCGGATTCTGCTTTAACCTCATTTTGTTTGAAAGTTCCAGGTTTCTGAACATTCATCTGGAGGCTCTACGGAGGAGAATGCCACAAGATTTGGAATTTTACGTGACCTAGGGGGTTTTATGCGGCTTACTCCCAACAAGTCGAGTCCAGTAGGAAGAAACGTGCACAACTCGGCCTCATCATCACGCCATTTTGGCCAAACGATCCAACTTTATGAAAATGCATTGAAAAGCAAATGAAAACAGAAAATCTCTCGAAATTTGCAACACGAAGAGAGCTAGTGAGTTTATCCGACATCCTCACACCAATTTGAGCCATGGTTGATGAAATAAACACAATCGGATTCCGCTTTAACCTTATTTTGTTTGAAAGTTCCAGGTTTCTAAACATTCATCTGTAGCCTCTAAGGAGGAGAATGCCATAAGATTTGGAATTTTAAGCGACCTAGGGGGTTTATGCGGCTTACTCACAACAAGTCGAGTCCAGTTGGAAGAAATGTGCACAACTCGGCCTCATCATCACGCCATTTTGGCCAAACGATTCAACTTTATGAAAATGCATTGAAAAGCAAATGAAAACAGAAAATCTCTCGAAATTTGCAACACGAAGAGAGCTAGTGAGTTTATCCGACATCCTCACACCAATTTGAGCCTTGGTTGATGAAATAAACACAATCGGATTTCGCTTTAACCTCATTTTGTTTGAAAGTTCCAGGTTTCTAAACATTCATCTGGAGCCTCTAAGGAGGAGAATGCCGCAAGATTTGGAATTTTAAGCGACCTAGGGGGTTTATGCGGCTTACTCACAACAAGTCGAGTCCAGTTGGAAGAAATGTGCACAACTCGGCTTCATCATCATGCCATTTTGGCCAAACGATTCAACTTTATGAAAATGCATTGAAAAGCAAATGAAAACAGAAAATCTCTCGAAATTTGCAACACGAACAGAGCTAGTGAGTTTATCCGACATCCTCACACCAATTTGAGCCTTGGTTGATGAAATAAACACAATCGGATTCCGCTTTAACCTCATTTTGTTTGAAAGTTCCAGGTTTATAAACATTCATCTGGAGGCTCTACGGAGGAGAATGCCACAAGATTGGGAATTTTACGTGACCTAGGGAGTTTATGGGTCTTACTCACAACAAGTCGAGTCCAGTTGGATGAAATGTGCACAACTCGGCTTCATCATCACGCCATTTTGGCCAAACGATCCAACTTTATGAAAATGCTACGAAAAGCAAATGAAATCGGAAAATCTCACAAAATTTGCAACATGAAGTGAGCTAGTGAGTTTATCCGACATCCTCATACCAATTTGAGCCTTGGTTGATGAAATAAACACAATCGGATTCCGCTTTAAACCTCATTTTGTTTGAAAGTTCCAGGTTTATAAACATTCATCTGTAGCCTCTAAGGTGGAGAATGCCACAAGATTTGGAATTTTAAGCGACCTAGGGAGTTTATACGGCTTACTCACAACAAGTCGAGTCCAGTTGGATGAAACGTGCACAACTCGGCCTCATCATCACGCCATTTTGGCCAAACGATCCAACTTTATGAAAATGCTATGAAAAGCAAATGAAAACAGAAAATCTCTCGAAATTTGCAACACGAAGAGAGCTAGTGAGTTTATCCGACATCCTCACACCCAATTTGAGCCTTGGTTGATGAAATAAACACAATCGGATTCCGCTTTAACCTCATTTTGTTTGAAAGTTCCAGGTTTCTAAATAGTCATCTGGAGCCTCTAAGGAGGAGAATGCCATAAGATTTGGAATTTTAAGCGACCTAGGGGGTTTATACGGCTTACTCACAACAAGTCGAGTCCAGTAGGAAGAAACGTGCACAACTCGGCCTCATCATCACGCCATGTTGGCCAAATGATCCAACTTTTTGAAAATGCTATGAAAAGCAAAAGAAATCGAAAAATCTCACGAAATTTGCAACATGAAGTGAGCTAGTGCTTTTATCCGACATCCTCACACCAATTTGAGCCTAGGTTGATGAGATGAAGACAATCGGATTCTGCTTTAACCTGATTTTGTTTGAAAGTTCCAGGTTTCTAAACATTCATCACGAGGCTCTATGGAGGAGAATGCCATAAGATTTGGAATTTTACGCGAGGTAGGGAGTTTATGCGGCTTACTCACAACAAGTCGAGTCTAGTTGGAACAAACGTGCACAACTCGGCCTCATCATCACGCCATTTTGGCCAAACGATCCAACTTTATGAAAATGCATTGAAAAGCAAATGAAAACAGAAAATCTCTCGAAATTTACAACACAAAGAGAGCTAGTGAGTGTATCGGACATCCTCACACCAATTTGAGCCTTGGTTGATGAAATAAACACAATCGGATTCCGCTTTAAACCTCATTTTGTTTGAAAGTTCCAGGTTTCTAAACATTCATCTAGAGGCTCTACGGAGGAGAATGCCACAAGATTTGGAATTTTACGCGACCTAGGGAGTTTATGCGGCTTACTCACAACAAGTCGAGTCCAGTTGGATGAAACGTGCACAACTCGGCTTCATCATCACGCCATTTTGGCCAAACGATCCAACTTTATGAAAATGCTATGAAAAGCAAAAGAAATCGGAAAATCTCTCGAAATTTGCAACATCAAGTGAGCTAGTGCTTTTATCCGACATACTCACACCAATTTGAGCCTAGGTTGATGAGATGAACACAATCGGATTCCGGTTTAACCTCATTTTGTTTGAATGTTCCAGGTTTCTAAACATTCACCAGGAAGTTCTAGGGAGGAGAATGCCACAAGATTTGGAATTTTACGTGGCCTAGGGAGTTTATGGGTCTTACTCACAACAAGTCGAGCCCAGTTGGATGAAATGTGCACAACTCGGCTTCATCATCACGCCATTTTGGCCAAACGATCCAACTTTATGAAAATGCTACGAAAAGCAAATGAAATCGGAAAATCTCACAAAATTTGCAACATGAAGTGAGCTAGTGAGTTTATCCGACAACCTCATACCAATTTGAGCCTTGGTTGATGAAATAAACACAATCGGATTCAGCTTTAACCTCATTTTGTTTGAAAGTTCCAGGTTTATAAACATTCATCTGTAGCCTCTAAGGTGGAGAATGCCACAAGATTTGGAATTTTAAGCGACCTAGGGAGTTTATACGGCTTACTCACAACAAGTCGAGTCCAGTTGGATGAAACGTGCACAACTCGGCCTCATCATCACGCCATTTTGGCCAAACGATCCAACTTTATGAAAATGCTATGAAAAGCAAATGAAAACAGAAAATCTCTCGAAATTTGCAACATGAAGTGAGCTAGTGCTTTTATCCGATATACGCACACCAATTTGAGCCTAGGTTGATGAGATGAAAACAATCGGATTCCGCTTTAACCTGATTTTGTTCGAAAGTTCCAAGTTTCTAATCATTCATTGGGAGGCTCTCAGGAGGACAATGCCACAAGATTTGAAATTCTAAGCGAGGTAGGGAGTTTATGCGGCTTACCCACAACAATTCGAGTCTAGTTGGAAGAAACGTGCACAATTCGGCCTCATCATCACGCCATTTTGGCCAAACAATCCAACTTTATGTAAATGCATTGAAAAGCAAATGAAAACAGAAAATCTCTCGAAATTTGCAACACGAAGAGAGCTAGTGCTTTCATCCGACATACTCACACCAATTTGAGCCTAGGTTGATGAGATGAACACAATCGGATTTTGCTTTAACCTGATTTTGTTCGAAAGTTCCAAGTTTCTAAACATTCATCAGGAGGCTCTAAGGAGGAGAATGCAACAAGATTTGGAATTTTAAGCGAGGTAGGGAGTTTATGCGGCTTACTCACAACAATTCGAGTCTAGTAGGAAGAAACGTGCACAACTCGGCCTCATCATCACGCCATTTTGGCCAAACGATCCAACTTTATGAAAATGCATTGAAAAGCAAATGAAAACAGAAAATCTTTCAAAATTTGCAACATGAAGTGAGCTAGTGAGTTTATCCGACATCCTCACACCAATTTGAGCCTTGGTAGATGAGATGAACACAATCGGTTTCCGCTTTAACCTCATTTTGTTTGAAAGTTCCCGGTTTCTAAACATTCATCTGGAGCCTCTAAGGAGGAGAATGCCACAAGATTTGGAATTTTAAGCGACCTAGGGAGTTTATGGGGCTTACTCACAACAAGTCGAGTCCTGTTGGATGAAACGTGCACAACTCGGCCTCATCATCACGCCATTTTGGCCAAACGATCCAACTTTTTGAAAATGCATTGAAAAGCAAATGAAAACAAAAAATCTCTCGAAATTTGCAACACGAAGAGAGCTAGTGAGTTTATCCGACATCCTCACACCAATTTGAGCCTTGGTTGATGAAATATACACAATCAGATTCCGCTTTAACCTCATTTTGTTTGAAAGTTCCAGGTTTCTAAACATTCATCTGGAGCCTCTAAGGAGGAGAATGCCACAAGATTTGGAATTTTAAGCTACCTAGGGAGTTTATGGGGCTTACTCACAACAAGTCAAGGCCAGTAGGAAGAAACGTGCACAACTCGGCCTCATCATCACGCCATTTTGGCCAAACAATCCAACTTTATGAAAATGCATTGGAAAGCAAATGAAAACAGAAAATCTCTCGAAATTTACAACACAAAGAGAGCTAGTGCTTTTATCCGACATACTCACACCAATTTGAGCCTAGGTTGATGACATGAAAACAATCGGATTCCGCTTTAACATGATTTTGTTCGAAAGTTCCAAGTTTCTAAACATTCATTAGGAGGCTCTAAGGAGGACAATGCCACAAGATTTGAAATTCTAAGCGAGGTAGGGAGTTTATGCGGCTTACTCACAACAATTCGAGTCTAGTTGGAAGAAACGTGCACAATTCGGCCTCATCATCACGCCATTTTGGCCAAATGATCCAACTTTATGAAAATGCATTGAAAAGCAAATGAAAATAGAAAATCTCTCGAAATTTGCAACACGAAGAGAGCTAGTGCTTTTATCCGACAAACTCACACCAATTTGAGCCTAGGTTGATGAGATGAACATAATCGGATTCCGCTTTAACCTGATTTTGTTCGAAAGTTCCAAGTTTCTAAACATTCATCAGGAGGCTCTAAGGAGGAGAATGCAACAAGATTTGGAATTTTAAGCGACCTAGGGAGTTTATGGGGCTTACTCACAACAAGTCAAGGCCAGTAGGAAGAAACGTGCACAACTCGGCCTCATCATCACGCCATTTTGGCAAAATGATCCAACTTTATGAAAATGCATTGAAAAGCAAATGAAAATAGAAAATCTCCCGAAATTTGCAACACGAAGAGAGCTAGTGCTTTTATCCGACAAACTCACACCAATTTGAGCCTAGGTTGATGAGATGAACACAATCGGATTCCGCTTTAACCTGATTTTGTTCGAAAGTTCCAAGTTTCTAAACATTCATCAGGAGGCTCTAAGGAGGAGAATGCAACAAGATTTGGAATTTTAAGCGACCTAGGGAGTTTATGGGGCTTACTCACAACAAGTCAAGGCCAGTAGGAAGAAACGTGCACAACTCGGCCTCATCATCACGCCATTTTGGCCAAACGATCCAAGTTTATGAAAATACTATGAAAAGCAAAGGAAATCGGAAAATCTCATGAAATTTGCAACATAAAGTTAGCTAGTGCTTTTATCCGACATACTCACACCAATTTGAGCCTAGGTTGATGAGATGAACACAATCGGATTCCGCTGTAACCTGATTTTGTTCGAAAGTTCCAAGTTTCTAAACATTCATCAGGAGGCTCTAAGGAGGAGAATGCAACAAGATTTGGAATTTTAAGCGACCTAGGGAGTTTATGGGGCTTACTCACAACAAGTCAAGGCCAGTAGGAAGAAACGTGCACAACTCAGCCTCATCATCACGCCATTTTGGCCAAACGATCCAAGTTTATGAAAATACTATGAAAAGCAAAGGAAATCGGAAAATCTCATGAAATTTGCAACATGAAGTGAGCTAGTGCTTTTATCTGATATACTCACACCAATTTGAGCCTAGGTTGATGACATGAAAACAATCGGATTCCGCTTTAACCTGATTTTGTTCTAAAGTTCCAAGTTTCTAAACATTCATTAGGAGGCTCTAAGGAGGACAATGCCACAAGATTTGAAATTCTAAGCGAGGTAGGGAGTTTATGCGGCTTACTCACAACAATTCGAGTCTAGTTGGAAGAAACGTGCACAATTCGGCCTCATCATCACGCCATTTTGGCCAAACGATCCAACTTTATGAAAATGCATTGAAAAGCAAATGAAAACAGAAAATCTCTCGAAATTTGCACACGGAGAGAGCTAGTGCTTTTATCCGACATACTCACACCAATTTGAGCCTAGGTTGATGAGATGAACACAAACGGATTTCACTTTAACTTGATTTTGTTCGAAAGTTCCAAGTTTCTAAACATTCATCAGGAGGCTCTAAGGAGGAGAATGCAACAAGATTTGGAAATTTAAGCGAGGTAGGGAGTTTATGCGGCTTACTCACAACAATTCGAGTCTAGTAGGAAGAAACGTGCACAACTCGGCCTCATCATCACGCCATTTTGGCCAAACGATCCAACTTTATGAAAATGCTATGAAAAGCAAAAGAAATCAGAAAATCTTACGAAATTAGCAACATGAAGTGAGCTAGTTCTTTTATCCGACATACTCACACCAATTTGAGCCTAGGTTGATGAGATGAACAAAATCGAATTCCGCTTTAACCTCATTTTGTTCGAAAGTTCCAAGTTTCTAAACATTCATCAGGAGGCTCTAAGGAGGAGAATGCAACAAGATTTGGAAATTTAAGCGAGGTAGGGAGTTTATGTGGCTTACTCACAATAATTCAAGTTTAGTAGGAAGATACGTGCACAACTCGGCCTCATCATCACGCCATTTTGGCCAAACGATCCAACTTTAAGAAAATGCTATGAAAAGCAAAAGAAATCGGAAAATCTCACGAAATTAGCAACATGAAGTGAGCTAGTTCTTTTATCCGACATACTCACACCAATTTGAGCCTAGGTTGATGAAATGAACACAATCGGATTTCGGTTTAACCTGATTTTGTTTGAAAGTTCCAGGTTTCTAAACATTCACCAGGAAGTTCTAGGGAGGAGAATACCACAAGATTTGGAATTCTAAGCGAGGTAGGGAGTTTATGCGGCTTACTCACAACAATTCGAGTCTAGTAGCAAGAAACGTGCACAACTCGGCCTCATCATCACGCCATTTTGGCCAAACGATCCAACATTATGAAAATGCTATGAAAAGCAAAAGAAATCGGAAAATCTCACGAAATTTGCAACATGAAGTGAGCTAGTGCTTTTATCCGACATACTCACACCAATTTGAGCCTAGGTTGATGAAATGAACACAATCGGATTCCGATTTAACCTCATTTTGTTTGAAAGTTCCAGGTTTCTAAACATTCATCTGGAGGCTCTACGGAGGATGATAGAGCACGAGCTAGGCTTATCAAAGGGGAGGAGTTTCAAGAGCTTGGTGAACATGGAAGGCATGATCATGTGACTCCTTTGCAAGGAATGGGTGGGCCTATGACAAGAGTAAGGACTAAGGCAATGAAGCAAGCTCTCAATGGATTGATCCAAGAAGTAATTGAACAAGAGCCCATCTACTTAGCTCAATTTTCAGCCCAAAAGGCTTCAAGAGGCGTGTTCTTCATGGCTAGTATGCTAGAAACTGATTCAAACCCAACAAACAAGTCCCAAATAGAAGAACTCACTTAAAGGAGCATGTGCCAAGCTTGTTACCATTTAAGTAGTGCTCTTTTATTAAATAAATTAGCAATTTTCGTTTTTTTTATTACTTAATTCAGAAATAAGGATTTGACAATTAGTTTCCTATTTTGAATTTATTTGTGAGGATCTCTTCAGATTTGATTTTTGTTTCCTATTTTTGGGCACCACTTATTCAGCATGTATCTAGCCTTATTTTTGTGTAAGGTGGTGCCATTCTAAAAGATTTTGGATCTAAACTATGTTTAGCAAATTAGGGCAAGGGTTTTTACTTTCTTTTCCTTTAAAAACGTCACTTTTGTACCTGCAAATTAGAGATGAATGAATAGTGCGTTTTTGACAAAAACTTTGTGAGTTATCTTGTTCTCTTGGTGAGCTTGAGAGACTCTTTGGCATATCAAAGAGAGTGGTCTTCTCTTTGTGGTGTCTATAGCTAAGGTTTCAAGAAACAAGTTTTCTTGGGGTCTTGCTTCTTGACCAACAACTTCTGTTCTTCCAATTCGTGCATTCTTTATTTGTTTATCTTTCCTATTTGTTTAGCGTGTTCTTGGTGTTTTAGTTAATTTTCTTTGATCCTAGCACGATCCTTGCGTTTCCCAATTCCATTGAAGGTTCGTGAGACAAGTTCTACACGGGTTTTCTATCAGAGGAGAATGCCACAAGATTTGGAATTGTAAGCGACCTAGGGAGTTTATGCGGCTTACTCATAACAAGTCGAGTCGAGTTGGAAGAAACGTGCACAACTCGGCTTTATCATCACGCCATTTTGGCCAAACGATCCAACTTTATGAAAATGCATTGAAAAGCAAATGAAAACAGAAAATCTCTCGAAATTTGCAACACGAAGAGAGCTAGTGAGTTTATCCAACATCCTCACACAAATTTGAGCCTTGGTTGATGAAATAAACACAATCGGATCCGCTTTAACCTCATTTTGTTTGAAAGTTCCAAGTTTCTAAACAGTCATCTGGAGCCTCTAAGGAGGAGAATGCCACAAGATTTGGAAATTTAAGCGACCTAGGGAGTTTATGGGGCTTACTCACAACAAGTCAAGTCCAGTTGGATGAAACCTGCACAACTCGGCTTCATCATCACGCCATTTTGGCCAAACGATCCAACTTTATGAAAATGCTATGAAAAGCAAAAGAAATCGGAAAATCTCACGAAATTTACAACATGAAGTGAGCTAGTGCTTTTATCCGACATACTCACCAATTTGAGCCTAGGTTGATGAGATGAACACAATCGGATTCCACTTTAACCTGATTTTGTTTGAAAGTTCCAGGTTTCTAAACATTCATCTGGAGCCTTTAAGGAGGAGAATGCCACAAGATTTGGAAATGTAAGCGACCTAGGGAGTTTATGGGGCTTACTCACAACAAGTCGAGTCCAGTTGGATGAAATGTGCACAACTCGGCTTCATCATCACGCCATTTTGGCCAAACGATCCAACTTTATGAAAATGCATTGAAAAGCAAATGAAAACAGAAAATCTTTCGAAATTTGCAACATGAAGTGAGCTAGTGCTTTTATCCGACATACTCACACCAATTTGAGCCTAGGTTGATTAGATGAACACAATCGGATTCCGCTTTAACCTGATTTTGTTTGAAAGTTCCAAGTTTCGAAACATTCATCAGGAGGCTCTAAGGAGGACAATGCCACAAGATTTGAAATTCTTAGCGAGGTAGGGAGTTTATGCGGCTTACTCACAACAATTCGAGTCTAGTAGGAAGAAACGTGCACAACTCGGCCTCATCATCACGCCATTTTGGCCAAACGATCCAACTTTATGAAAATGCATTGAAAAGCAAATGAAAACAGAAAATCTTTCGAAATTTGCCACATGAAGTGAGCTAGTGCTTTTATCCGACATACTCACACCAATTTGAGCCTAGGTTGATTAGATGAACACAATCGGATTCCGCTTTAACCTGATTTTGTTCGAAAGTTCCAAGTTTCTAAACATTCATCTGGAGGCTCTAAGGAGGAGAATGCAACAAGATTTGGAAATTTAAGCGAGGTAGGGAGTTTATGCGGCTTACTCACAACAATTCAAGTCTAGTAGGAAGAAACGTGCACAACTCGGCCTCATCATCACGCCATTTTGGCCAAACGATCCAACTTTTTGAAAATGCTATGAAAAGCAAAGGAAATCGAAAAATCTCATGAAATTTGCAACATAAAGTTAGCTAGTGCTTTTATCCGACATACTCACACCAATTTGAGCCTAGGTTGATGAGATGAACACAATCGGATTCCGCTTTAACCTGATTTTGTTCGAAAGTTCCAAGTTTCTAAACATTCATCAGGAGGCTTTAAGGAGGAGAATGCAACAAGATTTTGAAATTTAAGCGAGGTAGGGAGTTTATGCGGCTTACTCACAACAATTCGAGTCTAGTAGGAAGAAACGTGCACAATTCGGCCTCATCATCACGCCATTTTGGCCAAACGATCCAACTTTATGAATATGCATTGAAAAGCAAATGAAAACAGAAAATCACTCAAAATTTGCAACACAAAGAGAGCTAGTGAGTTTATCCGACATCCTCACACCAATTTGAGCCTAGGTTGATGAATTGAACACAATCGGATTCCGCTTTAACCTCATTTTGTTAGAAAGTTCCAGGTTTCTAAACATTCATCAGGAGGCTCTAAGGAGGACAATGCCACAAGATTTGAAATTCTTAGCGAGGTAGGGAGTTTATGCGGCTTACTCACAACAATTCGAGTCTAGTAGGAAGAAATGTGCACAACTCGGCCTCATCATCACGCCATTTTGGCCAAACGATCCAACTTTATGAAAATGCATTGAAAAGAAAATGAAAACAGAAAATCTTTCAAAATTTGCAACATGAAGTGAGCTAGTGCTTTTATCCGACATACTTACACCATTTTGAGCCTAGGTTGATGAGATGAACACAATCGGATTCCGCTTTAACCTGGTTTTGTTCAAAAGTTCTAAGTTTCTAAACATTCATCAGGAGGCTCTAAGGAGGACAATGCCACTAGATTTGAAATTCTAAGTGAGGTAGGGAGTTTATGCGGCTTACTCACAGCAATTCGAGTCTAGTATGAACAAACGTGCACAATTCGGCCTCATCATCACGCCATTTTGGCCAAACGATCCAACTTTATGAAAATGCATTGAAAAGCAAATGAAAACAGAAAATCTCTCAAAATTTGCAACATGAAGTGAGCTAGTGCTTTTATCCGACATACTCACACCAATTTGAGCCTAGGTTGATGAGATGAACAAAATCGGATTCCGCTTTAACCTCATTTTGTTCGAAAGTTCCAAGTTTCTAAACATTGATCAGGAGGCTCTAAGGAGGAGAATGCAACAAGATTTGGAAATTTAAGCGAGGTAGGGAGTTTATACGGCTTACTCACAATAATTCGAGTCTAGTACGAAGAAACGTGCACAACTCGGCCTCATCATCACGCCATTTTGGCCAAACGATCCAACTTTATGAAAATGCTATGAAAAGCAAAAGAAATCAGAAAATCTTACGAAATTAGCAACATGAAGTGAGCTAGTTCTTTTATCCGACATACTCACACCAATTTGAGCCTAGGTTGATGAGATGAACGAAATCGGATTCCGCTTCAACCTCATTTTGTTCGAAAGTTCCAAGTTTGTAAACATTCATCAGGAGGCTCTAAGGAGGAGAATGCAACAAGATTTGGAAATTTAAGCGAGGTAGGGAGTTTATGTGGCTTACTCACAACAATTCAAGTTTAGTAGGAAGATACGTGCACAACTCGGCCTCATCATCACGCCATTTTGGCCAAACGATCCAACTTTATGAAAATGCTATGAAAAGCAAAAGAAATCGGAAAATCTCACGAAATTAGCAACATGAAGTGAGCTAGTTCTTTTATCCGACATACTCACACCAATTTGAGCCTAGGTTGATGAAATGAACACAATCGGATTTCGGTTTAACCTCATTTTGTTTGAAAGTTCCAGGTTTCTAAACATTCACCAGGAAGTTCTAGGGAGGAGAATACCACAAGATTTGGAATTCTAAGCGAGGTAGGGAGTTTATGCGGCTTACTCACAACAATTCGAGTCCAGTTGGATGAAACGTGCACAACTCGGCTTTATCATCACGCCATTTTGGCCAAACGATCCAACTTTATGAAAATGCATTGAAAAGCAAATGAAAAAAGAAAATCCTTCGAAAATTGCAACACGAAGAGAGCTAGTGAGTTTATCCGATATACTCACACCAATTTGAGCCTAGGTTGATGAGATGAAAACAATCGGATTCCGCTTTAACCTGATTTTGTTCGAAAGTTCCAAGTTTCTAAACATTCACCAGGAGGCTCTAAGGAGGAGAAAGCAACAAGATTTGGAAATTTAAGCGAGGTAGGGAGTTTATGCGGCTTACTCACAATAATTCGAGTCCAGTAGGATGAAACGTGCACAACTCGGCCTCATCATCACGCCATTTTGGCCAAACGATCCAACTTTATGAAAATGCTATGAAAAGCAAAAGAAATGGGAAAATCTCTCAAAATTTGCAACACGAAGAGAGCTAGTGCTTTGATCCGACATACTCACACCAATTTGATCCTAGGTTGATGAGATGAACACAATCGGATTCCGCTTTAACCTGATTTTGTTCGAAAGCTCCAAGTTTCTAAACATTCATCTGGAGGCTCTAAGGAGGAGAATGCAACAAGATTTGGAAATTTAAGCGAGGTAGGGAGTTTTTGCGGCTTACTCACAACAATTCGAGTCTAGTAGGAAGAAACGTGCACAACTCGGCCTCATCATCACGCCATTTTGGCCAAACGATCCAACTTTATGAAAATGCTATGAAAAGCAAAAGAAATCGGAAAATCTCACGAAATTAGCAACATGAAGTGAGCTAGTTCTTTTATCCGACATACTCACACCAATTTGAGCCTATGTTGATGAAATGAACACAATCGGATTTCGGTTTAACCTTATTTTGTTTGAAAGTTCCAGGTTTCTAAACATTCACCAGGAAGTTCTAGGGAGGAGAATGCCACAAGATTTGGAATTCTAAGCGAGGTAGTGAGTTTATGCGGCTTACTCACAACAATTGAAGTCTAGTAGGAAGAAACGTGCACAACACGGCCTCATCATCACGCCATTTTGGCCAAACGATCCAAGTTTATGAAAATGCTATGAAAAGCAAAGGAAATCGGAAAATCTCACGAAAATTGCAAATATGAAGTGAGCTAGTGCTTTTCTCCGACATACTCACACCAATTTGAGCCTAGGTTGATGAGATGAACACAATCGGATTCCGCTTTGACCTGATTTTGTTCGAAAGTTCCAAGTTTCTAAACATTCATCAGGAGGCTCTAAGGAGGAGAATGCAACAAGATTTGGAAATTTAAGCGAGGTAGGGAGTTTATGCGGCTTACTCACAATAATTCAAGTCTAGTAGGAAGATACGTGCACAACTCGGCCTCATCATCACGCCATTTCGGCCAAACGATCCAACTTTATGAAAATGCATTGAAAAGCAAATGAAAACAGAAAATCTCTCAAAATTTGCAACACGAAGAGAGCTAGTACTTTTATCCGACATACTCACACCAATTTGAGCCTAGGTTGATGAGATGAACACAATCGGATTCCGCCTTAACCTGATTTTGATCGAAAGTTCCAAGTTTCTAAACATTCATCAGCAGGCTCTAAGGAGGAGAATGCAACAAGATTTGGAATTTTAAGCGAGGTAGGGAGTTTATGCGGCTTACTAACAACAATTCGAGTCTAGTAGGAAGAACCGTGCACAACTCGGCGTCATCATCATGCCATTTTGGCCAAACGATCCAACTTTATGAAAATGCTATGAAAAGCAAAAGAAATCGGAAAATCTCCCAAAATTTGCAACACGAAGAGAGCTAGTGCTTTTATCCGACATACTCACACCAATTTGAGCCTAGGTTGATGAGATGAACACAATCGGATTCCGCTTTAAACTGATTTTGTTCGAAAGCTCCAAGTTTCTAAACATTCATCTAGAGGCTCTAAGGAGGAGAATGCAACAAGATTTTGAAATTTAAGCGAGGTAGGGAGTTTATGCGGCTTACTCACAACAATTCGAGCCTAGTCGGAAGAAACGTGCACAACTCGGCCTCATCATCACGCCATTTTGGCCAAACGATCTAACATTATGAAAATGCTATGAAAAGCAAAAGAAATCGGAAAATCTCACGAAATTAGCAACATGAAGTGAGCTAGTTCTTTTATCCGACATACTCACACCAATTTGAGCCTAGGTTGATGAGATGAACACAATCGGATTCCGCTTTACCCTCATTTTGTTCGAAAGTTCCAAGTTTCTAAACATTCATCAGGAGGCTCTAAGGAGGAGAAAGCAACAAGATTTGGAAATTTAAGCGAGGTAGGGAGTTTATGCGGCTTACTCACAACAAATTCGAGTCTAGTAGGAAGAAACGTGCACAACTCGGCCTCATCATCACGCCATTTTGGCCAAACGATCCAACTTTATGAAAATGCTATGAAAAGCAAAAGACATCGGAAAATCTCACAAAATTTGCAACATGAAGTGAGCTAGTGCTTTTATCCGACATAATCACACCAATTTGAGCCTAGGTTGATGAAATGAACACAATCGGATTCCGGTTTAACCTCATTTTGTTTGAAAGTTCCAGGTTTCTAAACATTCACCAGGAAGTTCTAGGGAGGACAATGCCACAAGATTTGGAATGCTAAGCGAGGTAGGGAGTTTATGCGGCTTACTCACAACAATTCGAGTCTAGTTGGAAGAAACGTGCACAATTCGGCCTCATCATCACGCCATTTTGGCCAAACGATCCAACTTTATGAAAATGCATTGAAAAGCAAATGAAATCGGAAAATCTCACAAAATTTGCAACATGAAGTGAGCTAGTGCTTTTATCCGACATACTCACACCAATTTGAGCCTTGGTTGATGACATAAACACAATCGGATTCCGCTTTAACCTCATTTTGTTTGAAAGTTCCAGGTTTCTAAACATTCACCAGGAAGTTCTAAGGAGGACAATGCCACAAGATTTGGAATGCTAAGCGAGGTAGGGAGTTTATGCGGCTTACTCACAACAATTCGAGTCTAGTTGGAAGAAACGTGCACAATTCGGCCTCATCATCACGCCATTTTGGCCAAACGATCCAACTTTATGAAAATGCATTGAAAAGCAAATGAAAATAGAAAATCTCTGGAAATTTGCAACACGAAGAGAGCTAGTGCTTTTATCCGACATCCTCACACCAACTTGATCCTAGGTTGATGAGATGAACACAATCGGATTCCGCTTTAACCTCATTTTGTTCGAAAGTTCCAAGTTTCTAAACAATCATCAGGAGGCTCTAAGGAGGACAATGCCACAAGATTTGAAATTCTTAGCGAGGTAGGGAGTTTATGCGGCTTACTCACTACAATTCAAGTCTAGTAGGAAGAAACGTGCACAACTCGGCCTCATCATCACGCCATTTAGGCCAAACGATCCAAGTTTATGAAAATGCTATGAAAAGCAAAGGAAATCGGAAAATCTCACGAAATTTGCAAATATGAAGAGAGCTAGTGCTTTTATCCGACATCCTCACACCAACTTGAGCCTTCGTTGATGAAATAAACACAATCGGATTCCGCTTTAACCTCATTTTGTTTGAAAGTTTTAGGTTTCTAAACATTCATCTGGAGCCTCTAAGGAGGAGAATGCCATAAGATTTGGAATTCTAAGAGAGGTAGGGAGTTTATGCGGCTTACTCACAACAATTCGACTCTAGTTGGAAGAAACGTGCACAATTCGGCCTCATCATCACGCCATTTTGGCCAAACGATCCAACTTTATGAAAATGCATTGAAAAGCAAATGAAAGCAGAAAATCTCTCAAAATTTGCAATTTGCAACACGAAGAGAGCTAGTGCTTTGATCCGACATACTCACACCAATTTGATCCTAGGTTGATGAGATGAACACAATCGGATTCCGCTTTAACCTGAGTTTGTTCGAAAGCTCCAAGTTTCTAAACATTCATCTGGAGGCTCTAAGGAGGAGAATGCAACAAGATTTGGAAATTTAAGCGAGGTAGGGAGTTTTTGCGGCTTACTCACAACAATTCGAGTCTAGTAGAAAGAAACGTGCACAACTCGGCCTCATCATCACGCCATTTTGGCCAAACGATCCAACTTTATGAAAATGCTATGAAAAGCAAAAGAAATCGGAAAATCTCACGAAATTAGCAACATGAAGTGAGCTAGTTCTTTTATCCGACATACTCACACCAATTTGAGCCTATGTTGATGAAATGAACACAATCGGATTTCGGTTTAACCTCATTTTGTTTGAAAGTTCCAGGTTTCTAAACATTCACCAGGAAGTTCTAGGGAGGAGAATGCCACAAGATTTGGAATTCTAAGCGAGGTAGGGAGTTTATGCGGCTTACTCACAACAATTCGAGTCCAGTTGGATGAAACGTGCACAACTCGGCTTCATCATCACGCCATTTTGGCCAAACGATCCAACTTTATGAAAATGCATAGAAAAGCAAACGAAAACAGAAAATCCTTCGAAATTTGCAACACGAAGAGAGCTAGTGAGTTTATCCGACATACTCACACCAATTTGAGCTTAGGTTGATGAGATGAAAACAATCGGATTCCGCTTTAACCTGATTTTGTTCGAAAGTTCCAAGTTTCTAAACATTCATCAGGAGGCTCTAAGGAGGATAATGCCACAAGATTTGAAATTCTTAGCGAGGTAGGGAGTTTATGCGGCTTACTCACAACAATTCAAGTCTAGTAGGAAGAAACGTGCACAACACGGCCTCATCATCACGCCATTTTGGCCAAACGATCCAAGTTTATGAAAATGCTATGAAAAGCAAAGGAAATCGGAAAATCTCACGAAAATTGCAAATATGAAGTGAGCTAGTGCTTTTCTCCGACATACTCACACCAATTTGAGCCTAGGTTGATGAGATGAACACAATCGGATTCCGCTTTGACCTGATTTTGTTCGAAAGTTCCAAGTTTCTAAACATTCATCAGGAGGCTCTAAGGAGGAGAATGCAACAAGATTTGGAAATTTAAGCGAGGTAGGGAGTTTATGCAGCTTACTCACAATAATTCAAGTCTAGTAGGAAGATACGTGCACAACTCGGCCTCATCATCACGTCATTTTGGCCAAACGATCCAACTTTATGAAAATGCTATGAAAAGCAAAGGAAATCGGAAAATCTCATGAAATTTGCAACATGAAGTGAGCTAGTGCTTTTATCCGACATACTTACACCAATTTGAGCCTAGGTTGATGAGATGAACACAATCGGATTCCGCTTTAACCTGATTTTGTGCAAAAGTTCCAAGTTTCTAAACAGTCATCAGGAGGCGCTAAGGAGGACAATGCCACAAGATTTGAAATTCTAAGCGAGGTAGGGAGTTTATGCGGCTTACTCACAACAATTCGAGTCTAGTTGGAACAAACGTGCACAATTCGGCCTCATCATCACGCCATTTCGGCCAAACGATCCAACTTTATGAAAATGCATTGAAAAGCAAATGAAAACAGAAAATCTCTCAAAATTTGCAACATGAAGTGAGCTAGTGCTTTTATCCGACATACTCACACCAATTTGAGCCTAGGTTGATGAAATGAACCACAATCGGATTCCGGTTTAACCTCATTTTGTTTGAAAGTTCCAGGTTTCTAAACATTCATCTGGAGCCTCTAAAGAGGAGAATGCCACAAGATTTGGAATTTTGAGCGACCTAGGGAGTTTATGGGGCTTACTCACAACAAGTCGAGTCCAGTTTGATGAAACGTCCACAACTCGGCCTCATCATCACGCCATTTTGGCCAAACGATCCAACTTTATGAAAATGCTATGAAAAGCAAAAGAAATCGGAAAATCTCACAAAATTTGCAACATGAAGTGAGCTAGTGCTTTTATCCGACATACTCACACCCAATTTGAGCCTAGGTTGATGAAATGAACACAATCGGATTCCGGTTTAACCTCATTTTGTTTGAAAGTTCTAGGTTTCTAAACATTCATCTGGAGCCTCTAAAGAGGAGAATGCACAAGATTGGAATTTTGAGCGACCTAGGGAGTTTATGGGGCTTACTCCCAACAAGTCGAGTCCAGTTGGATGAAACGTGCACAACTCGGCCTCATCATCACGCCTTTTTGGCCAAACGATCCAACTTTATGAAAATGCTATGAAAAGCAAAAGAAATCGGAAAATCTCACGAAATTTGCAATATGAAGTGACCTAGTGCTTTTATCCGACATACTCACACCAATTTGAGCCTAGGTTGATGAGATGAACAAAATCGGATTCCGCTTTAACCTCATTTTGTTCGAAAGTTCCAAGTTTCTAAACATTCATCAGGAGGCTCTAAGGAGGAGAATGCAACAAGATTTGGAATTTTAAGCGAGGTAGGGAGTTTATAGAGGTTACTCACAACAAGTCGAGTCCAGTTGGATGAAACGTGCACAACTCGGCCTCATCATCACGCCATTTTGGCCAAACGATCCAACTTTATGAAAATGCTATGAAAAGCAAAAGAAATCGGAAAATCTCACAAAATTTGCAACATGAAGTGAGCTAGTGCTTTTATCCGACATACTCACACAAATTTGAGCCTAGGTTGATGAAATGAACACAATCGGATTCCGGTTTAACCTCATTTTGTTTGAAAGTTCCAGGTTTCTAAACATTCACCAGGAAGTTCTAGGGAGGACAATGCCACAAGATTTGGAATGCTAAGTGAGGTAGGGAGTTTATGCGGCTTACTCACAACAATTCGAGTCTAGTTGGAAGAAACGTGCACAATTCGGCCTCATCATCACGCCATTTTGGCCAAACGATCCAACTTTATGAAAATGCATTGAAAAGCAAATGAAATCGGGAAAATCTCACAAAATTTGCAACATGAGGTGAGCTAGTGCTTTTATCCGACATACTCACACCAATTTGAGCCTAGGTTGATGAAATGAACACAATCGGATTCCGGTTTAACCTCATTTTGTTTGAAAGTTCCAGGTTTCTAAACATTCACCAGGAAGTTCTAAGGAGGACAATGCCACAAGATTTGGAATGCTAAGCGAGGTAGGGAGTTTATGCGGCTTACTCACAACAATTCGAGTCTAGTTGGAAGAAACGTGCACAATTCGGCCTCATCATCACGCCATTTTGGCCAAACGATCCAACTTTATGAAAATGCATTGAAAAGCAAATGAAAATAGAAAATCTCTGGAAATTTGCAACACGAGAGAGCTAGTGCTTTTATCCGACATCCTCACACCAACTTGATCCTAGGTTGATGAGATGAACACAATCGGATTCGCTTTAACCTCATTTTGTTCGAAAGTTCCAAGTTTCTAAACATTCATCAGGAGGCTCTAAGGAGGAGAAAGCAACAAGATTTGGAAATTTAAGCGAGGTAGGGAGTTTATGCGGCTTACTCACAACAAATTCGAGTCTAGTAGGAAGAAACGTGCACAACTCGGCCTCATCATCACGCCATTTTGGCCAAACGATCCAACTTTATGAAAATGCTATGAAAAGCAAAAGAAATCGGAAAATCTCACGAAAATTGCAAATATGAAGTGAGCTAGTGCTTTTCTCCGACATACTCACACCAATTTGAGCCTAGGTTGATGAGATGAACACAATCGGATTCCGCTTTGACCTGATTTTGTTCGAAAGTTCCAAGTTTCTAAACATTCATCAGGAGGCTCTAAGGAGGAGAATGCAACAAGATTTGGAAATTTAAGCGAGGTAGGGAGTTTATGCAGCTTACTCACAATAATTCAAGTCTAGGAGGAAGATACGTGCACAACTCGGCCTCATCATCACGTCATTTTGGCCAAACGATCCAACTTTATGAAAATGCTATGAAAAGCAAAGGAAATCGGAAAATCTCATGAAATTTGCAACATGAAGTGAGCTAGTGCTTTTATCCGACATACTTACACCAATTTGAGCCTAGGTTGATGAGATGAACACAATCGGATTCCGCTTTAACCTGATTTTGTGCAAAAGTTCCAAGTTTCTAAACAGTCATCAGGAGGCGCTAAGGAGGACAATGCCACAAGATTTGAAATTCTAAGCGAGGTAGGGAGTTTATGCGGCTTACTCACAACAATTCGAGTCTAGTTGGAACAAACGTGCACAATTCGGCCTCATCATCACGCCATTTCGGCCAAACGATCCAACTTTATGAAAATGCATTGAAAAGCAAATGAAAACAGAAAATCTCTCAAAATTTGCAACATGAAGTGAGCTAGTGCTTTTATCCGACATACTCACACCAATTTGAGCCTAGGTTGATGAAATGAACACAATCGATTCCGGTTTAACCTCATTTTGTTGAAAGTTCCAGGTTTCTAAACATTCATCTGGAGCCTCTAAAGAGGAGAATGCCACAAGATTTGGAATTTTGAGCGACCTAGGGAGTTTATGGGGCTTACTCACAACAAGTCGAGTCCAGTTTGATGAAACGTCCACAACTCGGCCTCATCATCACGCCATTTTGGCCAAACGATCCAACTTTATGAAAATGCTATGAAAAGCAAAAGAAATCGGAAAATCTCACAAAATTTGCAACATGAAGTGAGCTAGTGCTTTTATCCGACATACTCACACCAATTTGAGCCTAGGTTGATGAAATGAACACAATCGGATTCCGGTTTAACCTCATTTTGTTTGAAAGTTCTAGGTTTCTAAACATTCATCTGGAGCCTCTAAAGAGGAGAATGCCACAAGATTTGGAATTTTGAGCGACCTAGGGAGTTTATGGGGCTTACTCACAACAAGTCGAGTCCAGTTGGATGAAACGTGCACAACTCGGCCTCATCATCACGCCTTTTTGGCCAAACGATCCAACTTTATGAAAATGCTATGAAAAGCAAAAGAAATCGGAAAATCTCACGAAATTTGCAATATGAAGTGACCTAGTGCTTTTATCCGACATACTCACACCAATTTGAGCCTAGGTTGATGAGATGAACAAAATCGGATTCCGCTTTAACCTCATTTTGTTCGAAAGTTCAAAGTTTCTAAACATTCATCAGGAGGCTCTAAGGAGGAGAATGCAACAAGATTTGGAATTTTAAGCGAGGTAGGGAGTTTATAGAGGTTACTCACAACAAGTCGAGTCCAGTTGGATGAAACGTGCACAACTCGGCCTCATCATCACGCCATTTTGGCCAAAACGATCCAACTTTATGAAAATGCTATGAAAAGCAAAAGAAATCGGAAAATCTCACAAAATTTGCAACATGAAGTGAGCTAGTGCTTTTATCCCGACATACTCACACAAATTTGAGCCTAGGTTGATGAAATGAACACAATCGGATTCCGGTTTAACCTCATTTTGTTTGAAAGTTCCAGGTTTCTAAACATTCACCAGGAAGTTCTAGGGAGGACAATGCCACAAGATTTGGAATGCTAAGTGAGGTAGGGAGTTTATGCGGCTTACTCACAACAATTCGAGTCTAGTTGAAGAAACGTGCACAATTCGGCCTCATCATCACGCCATTTTGGCCAAACGATCCAACTTTATGAAAATGCATTGAAAAGCAAATGAAATCGGAAAATCTCACAAAATTTGCAACATGAGGTGAGCTAGTGCTTTTATCCGACATACTCACACCAATTTGAGCTAGGTTGATGAAATGAACACAATCGGATTCCGGTTTAACCTCATTTTGTTTGAAAGTTCCAGGTTTCTAAACATTCACCAGGAAGTTCTAAGGAGGACAATGCCACAAGATTTGGAATGCTAAGCGAGGTAGGGAGTTTATGCGGCTTACTCACAACAATTCGAGTCTAGTTGGAAGAAACGTGCACAATTCGGCCTCATCATCACGCCATTTTGGCCAAACGATCCAACTTTATGAAAATGCATTGAAAAGCAAATGAAAATAGAAAATCTCTGGAAATTTGCAACACGAAGAGAGCTAGTGCTTTTATCCGACATCCTCACACCAACTTGATCCTAGGTTGATGAGATGAACACAATCGGATTCCGCTTTAACCTCATTTTGTTCGAAAGTTCAAGTTTCTAAACATTCATCAGGAGGCTCTATGAGGAGAAAGCAACAAGATTTGGAAATTTAAGCGAGGGTAGGGAGTTTATGCGGCTTACTCACAACAAATTCGAGTCTAGTAGGAAGAAACGTGCACAACTCGGCCTCATCATCACGCCATTTTGGCCAAACGATCCAACTTTATGAAAATGCTATGAAAAGCAAAAGAAATCGGAAAATCTCACAAAATTTGCAACATGAAGTGAGCTAGTGCTTTTATCCGACATACTCACACCATTTGAGCCTAGGTTGATGAAATGAACACAATCGGATTCCGGTTTAACCTCATTTTGTTTGAAAGTTCCAGGTTTCTAAACATTCACCAGGAAGTTCTAGGGAGGACAATGCCACAAGATTTGGAATGCTAAGCGAGGTAGGGAGTTTATGCGGCTTACTCACAACAATTCGAGTCTAGTTGGAAGAAACGTGCACAATTCGGCCTCATCATCACGCCATTTTGGCCAAACGATCCAACTTTATGAAAATGCATTGAAAAGCAAATGAAATCGGAAAATCTCACAAAATTTGCAACATGAAGTGAGCTAGTGCTTTTATCCGACATACTCACACCAATTTGAGCCTAGGTTGATGAAATGAACACAATCGGATTCCGGTTTTAACCTCATTTTGTTTGAAAGTTCAGGTTTCTAAACATTCACCAGGAAGTTCTAGGGAGGACAATGCCACAAGATTTGGAATGCTAAGCGAGGTAGGGAGTTTATGCGGCTTACTCACAACAATTCGAGTCTAGTTGGAAGAAACGTGCACAATTCGGCCTCATCATCACGCCATTTTGGCCAAACGATCCAACTTTATGAAAATGCATTGAAAAGCAAATGAAAACAGAAAATCTCTCGAAATTTGCAACACGAAGAGAGCTAGTGCTTTTATCCGACATACTCACACCAATTTGAGCCTAGGTTGATGAAATGAACACAATCGGATTCCGGTTTAACCTCATTTTGTTTGAAAGTTCCAGGTTTCTAAACATTCACCAGGAAGTTCTAGGGAGGACAATGCCACAAGATTTGGAATGCTAAGCGAGGTAGGGAGTTTATGCGGCTTACTCACAACAATTCGAGTCTAGTTGGAAGAAACGTGCACAATTCGGCCTCATCATCACGCCATTTTGGCCAAACGATCCAACTTTATGAAATGCATTGAAAAGCAATGAAAACAGAAAATCTCTCGAAATTTGCAACACGAAGAGAGCTAGTGCTTTTATCCGACATACTCACACCAATTTGAGCCTAGGTTGATGAAATGAACACAATCGGATTCCGGTTTAACCTCATTTTGTTTGAAAGTTCCAGGTTTCTAAACATTCACCAGGAAGTTCTAGGGAGGACAATGCCACAAGATTTGGAATGCTAAGCGAGGTAGGGAGTTTATGCGGCTTACTCACAACAATTCGAGTCTAGTTGAAGAAACGTGCACAATTCGGCCTCATCATCACGCCATTTTGGCCAAACGATCCAACTTTATGAAAATGCACTGAAAAGCAAATGAAAATAGAAAATCTCTGGAAATTTGCAACACGAAGAGAGCTAGTGCTTTTATCCGACATCCTCACACCAACTTGAGCCTAGGTTGATGAGATGAACACAATCGGATTCCGCTTTAACCTCATTTTGTTCGAAAGTTCCAAGTTTCTAAACATTCATCAGGAGGCTCTAAGGAGGAGAAAGCAACAAGATTTGGAAATTTAAGCGAGGTAGGGAGTTTGTGCGGCTTACTCACAACAAATTCGAGTCTAGTAGGAAGAACGTGCACAACTCGGCCTCATCATCACGCCATTTTGGCCAAACGATCCAACTTTATGAAAATGCTATGAAAAGCAAAAGACATCGGAAAATCTCACAAAATTTGCAACATGAAGTGAGCTAGTGCTTTTATCCGACATAATCACACCAATTTGAGCTAGGTTGATGAAATGAACACAATCGGATTCCGGTTTAACCTCATTTTGTTTGAAAGTTCCAGGTTTCTAAACATTCACCAGGAAGTTCTAGGGAGGACAATGCCACAAGATTTGGAATGCTAAGCGAGGTAGGGAGTTTATGCGGCTTACTCACAACAATTCGAGTCTAGTTGGAAGAAACGTGCACAATTCGGCCTCATCATCACGCCATTTTGGCCCAAACGATCCAACTTTATGAAAATGCATTGAAAAACAAATGAAATCGGAAAATCTCACAAAATTTGCAACATGAAGTGAGCTAGTGCTTTTATCCGACATACTCACACCAATTTGAGCCTAGGTTGATGAAATGAACACAATCGGATTCCGGTTTAACCTCATTTTGTTTGAAAGTTCCAGGTTTCTAAACATTCACCAGGAAGTTCTAGGCAGGACAATGCCACAAGATTTGGAATGCTAAGCGAGGTAGGGAGTTTATGCGGCTTACTCACAACAATTCGAGTCTAGTTGGAAGAAACGTGCACAATTCGGCCTCATCATCACGCCATTTTGGCCAAACGATCCAACTTTATGAAAATGCATTGAAAAGCAAATGAAAACAGAAAATCTCTCGAAATTTGCAACACGAAGAGAGCTAGTGCTTTTATCCGACATCCTCACACAACTTGAGCCTTGGTTGATGAAATAAACACAATCGGATTCCACTTTAACCTCATTTTGTTGACAGTTTCAGGTTTCTAAACATTCATCTGGAGCCTCTAAGGAGGAGAATGCCACAAGATTTGGAATTCTAAGCGAGGTAGGGAGTTATGCGGCTTACACATAACAATCCGAGTCTAGTTGGGAGAAACATGCACAATTCGGATTGTTCATCACGCCATTTAGGCCAAACGATCCAACTTTATGAAAATGCTTTGAAAAGCAAAAGAAATCGGAAAATCTCATAAAATTTGAAACATGAAGTGAGCTAGTGCTTTTATCCGACATACTCACACCAATTTGAGCCTAGGTTGATGAAATGAACACAATCGGATTCCGGTTTAACCTCATTTGTTTGAAAGTTCCAGGTTTCTAAACATTCACCAGGAAGTTCTAGGGAGGACAATGCCACAAGATTTGGAATGCTAAGCGAGGTAGGGAGTTTATGCGGCTTCTCACAACAATTCGAGTCTAGTTGGAAGAAACGTGCACAATTCGGCCTCATCATCACGCCATTTTGGCCAAACGATCCAACTTTATGAAAATGCATTGAAAAGCAAATGAAAACAGAAAATCTCTCGAAATTTGCAACACGAAGAGAGCTAGTGCTTTTATCCGACATCCTCACACCAACTTGAGCCTAGGTTGATGAGATGAACACAATCGGATTCCGCTTTAACCTCATTTTGTTCGAAAGTTCCAAGTTTCTAAACATTCATCAGGAGGCTCTAAGGAGGAGAAAGCAACAAGATTTGGAAATTTAAGCGAGCTAGGGAGTTTATGCGGCTTACTCACAACAATTCGAGTCTAGTAGGAAGAAACGTGCACAACTCGGCCTCATCATCACGCCATTTTGGCCAAACGATCCAACTTTATGAAAATGCTATGAAAAGCAAAAGAAATCGGAAAATCTCACAAAATTTGAAACATGAAGTGAGCTAGTGCTTTTATCCGACATACTCACACCAATTTGAGCCTAGGTTGATGAAATGAACACAATCGGATTCCGGTTTAACCTCATTTTGTTTGAAAGTTCCAGGTTTCTAAACATTCACCAGGAAGTTCTAGGGAGGACAATGCCACAAGATTTGGAATGCTAAGCGAGGTAGGGAGTTTATGCGGCTTACTCACAACAATTCGAGTCTAGTTGGAAGAAACGTGCACAATTCGGCCTCATCATCACGCCATTTTGGCCAAACGATCCAACTTTATGAAAATGCATTGAAAAGCAAATGAAAACAGAAAATCTCTCGAAAATTGCAACACGGAGAGAGCTAGTGCTTTTATCCGACATACTCACACCAATTTGAGCCTAGGTTGATGAAATGAACACAATCGGATTCCGGTTTAACCTCATTTTGTTTGAAAGTTCCAGGTTTCTAAACATTCACCAGGAAGTTCTAGGGAGGACAATGCCACAAGATTTCGAATGCTAAGCGAGGTAGGGAGTTTATGCGGCTTACTCACAACAATTCGACTCTAGTTGGAAGAAACGTGCACAATTCGGCCTCATCATCACGCCATTTTGGCCAAACGATCCAACTTTATGAAAATGCATTGAAAAGCAAATGAAAACAGAAAATCTCTCGAAATTTGCAACACGAAGAGAGCTAGTGCTTTTATCCGACATCCTCAGACCAACTTGAGCCTAGGTTGATGAGATGAACACAATCGGATTCCGCTTTAACCTCATTTTGTTCGAAAGTTCCAAGTTTCTAAACATTCATCAGGAGGCTCTAAGGAGGAGAAAGCAACAAGATTTGGAAATTTAAGCGAGGTAGGGAGTTTATGCGGCTTACTCACAACAATTCGAGTCTAGTAGGAAGAAACGTGCACAACTCGGCCTCATCATCACGCCATTTTGGCCAAACGGTCCAACTTTATGAAAATGCTATGAAAAGCAAAAGAAATCAGAAAATCTCACAAAATTTGCAACATGAAGTGAGCTAGTGCTTTTATCCGACATACTCACACCAATTTGAGCCTAGGTTGATGAAATGAACACAATCGGATTCCGGTTTAACCTCATTTTGTTTGAAAGTTCCAGGTTTCTAAACATTCACCAGGAAGTTCTAGGGAGGACAATGCCACAAGATTTGGAATGCTAAGCGAGGTAGGGAGTTTATGCGGCTTACTCACAACAATTCGAGTCTAGTTGGAAGAAACGTGCACAATTCGGCCTCATCATCACGCCATTTTGGCCAAACGATCCAACTTTATGAAAATGCATTGAAAAGCAAATGAAAACAGAAAATCTCTCGAAATTTGCAACACGAAGAGAGCTAGTGCTTTTATCCGACATCCTCACACCAACTTGAGCCTTGGTTGATGAAATAAACACAATCGGATTCCACTTTAACCTCATTTTGTTTGACAGTTTCAGGTTTCTAAACATTCATCTGGAGCCTCTAAGGAGGAGAATGCCACAAGATTTGGAATTCTAAGCGAGGTAGGGAGTTTATGCGGCTTACACATAACAATCCGAGTCTAGTTGGGAGAAACATGCACAATTCGGATTGTTCATCACGCCATTTAGGCCAAACGATCCAACTTTATGAAAATGCTTTGAAAAGCAAAAGAAATCTGAAAATCTCACGAAATTTGCAACATGAAGTGAGCTAGTGCTTTTATCCGACATACTCACACCAATTTGAGCCTAGGTTGATGAGATGAACACAATCGGATTCCGCTTTAACTTGATTTTGTTCGAAAGTTCCAAGTTTCTAAACATTCATGAGGAGGCTCTAAGGAGGAGAATGCAACAGGATTTGGAAATTTAAGCGAGGTAGGGAGTTTATGTGACTTACTCACAACAATTCGAGTCTAGTAGGAAGAAACGTGCACAACTCGGCCTCATCATCACCCCATTTTGGCCAAAAGATCCAACTTTATGAAAATGCTATGAAAAGCAAAAGAAATCGGAAAATCTCACAAAATTTGCAACATGAAGTGAGCTAGTGCTTTTATCCAACATACTCACAGCAATTTGAGCCTAGGTTGATGAGATGAACAAAATCGGATTCCGCTTTAACCTGATTTTGTTCGAAAGTTCCAAGTTTCTAAACATTCACCAGGAGGCTCTAAGGAGGAGAAAGCAACAAGATTTGGAAATTTAAGTGAGGTAGGGAGTTTATGCGGCTTACTCACAACAATTCGAGTCCAGTAGGATGAAACGTGCACAACTCGGCCTCATCATCATGCCATTTTGGCCAAACGATCCAACTTTATGAAAATGCTATGAAAAGCAAAAGAAATGGGAAAATCTCACAAAATTTGCAACATGAAGTGAGCTAGTGCTTTTATCCGACATACTCACACCAATTTGAGCCTAGGTTGATGAAATGAACACAATCGGATTCCGGTTTAACCTCATTTTGTTTGAAAGTTCCAGGTTTCTAAACATTCATCTGGAGCCTCTAAAGAGGAGAATGCCACAAGATTTGGAATTTTGAGCGACCTAGGGAGTTTATGGGGCTTACTCACAACAAGTCGAGTCCAGTTTGATGAAACGTCCACAACTCGGCCTCATCATCACGCCATTTTGGCCAAACGATCCAACTTTATGAAAATGCTATGAAAAGCAAAAGAAATCGGAAAATCTCACAAAATTTGAAACATGAAGTGAGCTAGTGCTTTTATCCGACATACTCACACCAATTTGAGCCTAGGTTGATGAAATGAACACAATCGGATTCCGGTTTAACCTCATTTTGTTTGAAAGTTCCAGGTTTCTAAACATTCACCAGGAAGTTCTAGGGAGGACAATGCCACAAGATTTGGAATGCTAAGCGAGGTAGGGAGTTTATGCGGCTTACTCACAACAATTCGAGTCTAGTTGGAAGAAACGTGCACAATTCGGCCTCATCATCACGCCATTTTGGCCAAACGATCCAACTTTATGAAAATGCATTGAAAAGCAAATGAAAACAGAAAATCTCTCGAAAATTGCAACACGAAGAGAGCTAGTGCTTTTATCCGACATACTCACACCAATTTGAGCCTAGGTTGATGAAATGAACACAATCGGATTCCGGTTTAACCTCATTTTGTTTGAAAGTTCCAGGTTTCTAAACATTCACCAGGAAGTTCTAGGGAGGACAATGCCACAAGATTTGGAATGCTAAGCGAGGTAGGGAGTTTATGCGGCTTACTCACAACAATTCGAGTCTAGTTGGAAGAAACGTGCACAATTCGGCCTCATCATCACGCCATTTTGGCCAAACGATCCAACTTTATGAAAATGCATTGAAAAGCAAATGAAAACAGAAAATCTCTCAAAATTTGCAACACGAAGAGAGCTAGTGCTTTTATCCGACATCCTCAGACCAACTTGAGCCTAGGTTGATGAGATGAACACAATCGGATTCCGCTTTAACCTCATTTTGTTCGAAAGTTCCAAGTTTCTAAACATTCATCAGGAGGCTCTAAGGAGGAGAAAGCAACAAGATTTGGAAATTTAAGCGAGGTAGGGAGTTTATGCGGCTTACTCACAACAATTCGAGTCTAGTAGGAAGAAACGTGCACAACTCGGCCTCATCATCACGCCATTTTGGCCAAACGGTCCAACTTTATGAAAATGCTATGAAAAGCAAAAGAAATCGGAAAATCTCACAAAATTTGCAACATGAAGTGAGCTAGTGCTTTTATCCGACATACTCACACCAATTTGAGCCTAGGTTGATGAAATGAACACAATCGGATTCCGGTTTAACCTCATTTTGTTTGAAAGTTCCAGGTTTCTAAACATTCACCAGGAAGTTCTAGGGAGGACAATGCCACAAGATTTGGAATGCTAAGCGAGGTAGGGAGTTTATGCGGCTTACTCACAACAATTCGAGTCTAGTTGGAAGAAACGTGCACAATTCGGCCTCATCATCACGCCATTTTGGCCAAACGATCCAACTTTATGAAAATGCATTGAAAAGCAAATGAAAACAAAAAATCTCTCGAAATTTGCAACACGAAGAGAGCTAGTGCTTTTATCCGACATCCTCACACCAACTTGAGCCTTGGTTGATGAAATAAACACAATCGGATTCCACTTTAACCTCATTTTGTTTGACAGTTTCAGGTTTCTAAACATTCATCTGGAGCCTCTAAGGAGGAGAATGCCACAAGATTTGGAATTCTAAGCGAGGTAGGGAGTTTATGCGGCTTACACATAACAATCCGAGTCTAGTTGGGAGAAACATGCACAATTCGGATTGTTCATCACGCCATTTAGGCCAAACGATCCAACTTTATGAAAATGCTTTGAAAAGCAAAAGAAATATGAAAATCTCACGAAATTTGCAACATGAAGTGAGCTAGTGCTTTTATCCGACATACTCACACCAATTTGAGCCTAGGTTGATGAGATGAACACAATCGGATTCCAATTTTTAACTTGATTTTGTTCGAAAGTTCCAAGTTTCTAAACATTCATGAGGAGGCTCTAAGGAGGAGAATGCAACAGGATTTGGAAATTTAAGCGAGGTAGGGAGTTTATGTGACTTACTCACAACAATTCGAGTCTAGTAGGAAGAAACGTGCACAACTCGGCCTCATCATCACCCCATTTTGGCCAAAAGATCCAACTTTATGAAAATGCTATGAAAAGCAAAAGAAATCGGAAAATCTCACAAAATTTGCAACATGAAGTGAGCTAGTGCTTTTATCCAACATACTCACAGCAATTTGAGCCTAGGTTGATGAGATGAACAAAATCGGATTCCGCTTTAACCTGATTTTGTTCGAAAGTTCCAAGTTTCTAAACATTCATCAGGAGGATCTAAGGAGGAGAAAGCAACAAGATTTGGAAATTTAAGCGAGGTAGGGAGTTTATGCGGCTTACTCACAACAATTCGAGTCCAGTAGGATGAAACGTGCACAACTCGGCCTCATCATCACGCCATTTTGGCCAAACGATCCAACTTTATGAAAATGCTATGAAAAGCAAAAGAAATGGGAAAATCTCATGAAATTTGCAACATGAAGTGAGCTAGTGCTTTTATCCGACATACTCACACCAATTTGAGCCTAGGTTGATGAAATGAACACAATCGGATTCCGGTTTAACCTCATTTTGTTTGAAAGTTCCAGGTTTCTAAACATTCATCTGGAGCCTCTAAAGAGGAGAATGCCACAAGATTTGGAATTTTGAGCGACCTAGGGAGTTTATGGGGCTTACTCACAACAAGTCGAGTCCAGTTTGATGAAACGTCCACAACTCGGCCTCATCATCACGCCATTTTGGCCAAACGATCCAACTTTATGAAAATGCTATGAAAAGCAAAAGAAATCGGAAAATCTCACAAAATTTGCAACATGAAGTGAGCTAGTGCTTTTATCCGACATACTCACACCAATTTGAGCCTAGGTTGATGAAATGAACACAATCGGATTCCGGTTTAACCTCATTTTGTTTGAAAGTTCCAGGTTTCTAAACATTCATCTGGAGCCTCTAAAGAGGAGAATGCCACAAGATTTGGAATTTTGAGCGACCTAGGGAGTTTATGGGGCTTACTCACAACAAGTCGAGTCCAGTTTGATGAAACGTCCACAACTCGGCCTCATCATCACGCCATTTTGGCCACACGATCCAACTTTATGAAAATGCTATGAAAAGCAAAAGAAATCGGAAAATCTCACAAAATTTGCAACATGAAGTGAGCTAGTGCTTTTATCCGACATACTCACACCAATTTGAGCCTAGGTTGATGAAATGAACACAATCGGATTCCGGTTTAACCTCATTTTGTTTGAAAGTTCCAGGTTTCTAAACATTCACCAGGAAGTTCTAGGGAGGACAATGCCACAAGATTTGGAATGCTAAGCGAGGTAGGGAGTTTATGCGGCTTACTCACAACAATTCGAGTCTAGTTGGAAGAAACGTGCACAATTCGGCCTCATCATCACGCCATTTTGGCCAAACGATCCAACTTTATGAAAATGCATTGAAAAGCAAATGAAAACAAAAAATCTCTCGAAATTTGCAACACGAAGAGAGCTAGTGCTTTTATCCGACATCCTCACACCAACTTGAGCCTTGGTTGATGAAATAAACACAATCGGATTCCACTTTAACCTCATTTTGTTTGACAGTTTCAGGTTTCTAAACATTCATCTGGAGCCTCTAAGGAGGAGAATGCCACAAGATTTGGAATTCTAAGCGAGGTAGGGAGTTTATGCGGCTTACACATAACAATCCGAGTCTAGTTGGGAGAAACATGCACAATTCGGATTGTTCATCACGCCATTTAGGCCAAACGATCCAACTTTATGAAAATGCTTTGAAAAGCAAAAGAAATATGAAAATCTCACGAAATTTGCAACATGAAGTGAGCTAGTGCTTTTATCCGACATACTCACACCAATTTGAGCCTAGGTTGATGAAATGAACACAATCGGATTCCGGTTTAACCTCATTTTGTTTGAAAGTTCCAGGTTTCTAAACATTCATCTGGAGCCTCTAAAGAGGAGAATGCCACAAGATTTGGAATTTTGAGCGACCTAGGGAGTTTATGGGGCTTACTCACAACAAGTCGAGTCCAGTTTGATGAAACGTCCACAACTCGGCCTCATCATCACGCCATTTTGGCCAAACGATCCAACTTTATGAAAATGCTATGAAAAGCAAAAGAAATCGGAAAATCTCACAAAATTTGCAACATGAAGTGAGCTAGTGCTTTTATCCGACATACTCACACCAATTTGAGCCTAGGTTGATGAAATGAACACAATCGGATTCCGGTTTAACCTCATTTTGTTTGAAAGTTCCAGGTTTCTAAACATTCATCTGGAGCCTCTAAAGAGGACAATGCCACAAGATTTGGAATGCTAAGCGAGGTAGGGAGTTTATGCGGCTTACTCACAACAATTCGAGTCTAGTTGGAAGAAACGTGCACAATTCGGCCTCATCATCACGCCATTTTGGCCAAACGATCCAACTTTATGAAAATGCATTGAAAAGCAAATGAAAACAAAAAATCTCTCGAAATTTGCAACACGAAGAGAGCTAGTGCTTTTATCCGACATCCTCACACCAACTTGAGCCTTGGTTGATGAAATAAACACAATCGGATTCCACTTTAACCTCATTTTGTTTGACAGTTTCAGGTTTCTAAACATTCATCTGGAGCCTCTAAGGAGGAGAATGCCACAAGATTTGGAATTCTAAGCGAGGTAGGGAGTTTATGCGGCTTACACATAACAATCCGAGTCTAGTTGGGAGAAACATGCACAATTCGGATTGTTCATCACGCCATTTAGGCCAAACGATCCAACTTTATGAAAATGCTTTGAAAAGCAAAAGAAATATGAAAATCTCACGAAATTTGCAACATGAAGTGAGCTAGTGCTTTTATCCGACATACTCACACCAATTTGAGCCTAGGTTGATGAGATGAACACAATCGGATTCCAATTTTTAACTTGATTTTGTTCGAAAGTTCCAAGTTTCTAAACATTCATGAGGAGGCTCTAAGGAGGAGAATGCAACAGGATTTGGAAATTTAAGCGAGGTAGGGAGTTTATGTGACTTACTCACAACAATTCGAGTCTAGTAGGAAGAAACGTGCACAACTCGGCCTCATCATCACCCCATTTTGGCCAAAAGATCCAACTTTATGAAAATGCTATGAAAAGCAAAAGAAATCGGAAAATCTCACAAAATTTGCAACATGAAGTGAGCTAGTGCTTTTATCCAACATACTCACAGCAATTTGAGCCTAGGTTGATGAGATGAACAAAATCGGATTCCGCTTTAACCTGATTTTGTTCGAAAGTTCCAAGTTTCTAAACATTCATCAGGAGGATCTAAGGAGGAGAAAGCAACAAGATTTGGAAATTTAAGCGAGGTAGGGAGTTTATGCGGCTTACTCACAACAATTCGAGTCCAGTAGGATGAAACGTGCACAACTCGGCCTCATCATCACGCCATTTTGGCCAAACGATCCAACTTTATGAAAATGCTATGAAAAGCAAAAGAAATGGGAAAATCTCACGAAATTTGCAACATGAAGTGAGCTAGTGCTTTTATCCGACATACTCACACCAATTTGAGCCTAGGTTGATGAAATGAACACAATCGGATTCCGGTTTAACCTCATTTTGTTTGAAAGTTCCAGGTTTCTAAACATTCATCTGGAGCCTCTAAAGAGGAGAATGCCACAAGATTTGGAATTTTGAGCGACCTAGGGAGTTTATGGGGCTTACTCACAACAAGTCGAGTCCAGTTTGATGAAACGTCCACAACTCGGCCTCATCATCACGCCATTTTGGCCAAACGATCCAACTTTATGAAAATGCTATGAAAAGCAAAAGAAATCGGAAAATCTCACAAAATTTGCAACATGAAGTGAGCTAGTGCTTTTATCCGACATACTCACACCAATTTGAGCCTAGGTTGATGAAATGAACACAATCGGATTCCGGTTTAACCTCATTTTGTTTGAAAGTTCCAGGTTTCTAAACATTCATCTGGAGCCTCTAAAGAGGAGAATGCCACAAGATTTGGAATTTTGAGCGACCTAGGGAGTTTATGGGGCTTACTCACAACAAGTCGAGTCCAGTTGGATGAAACGTGCACAACTCGGCCTCATCATCACGCCTTTTTGGCCAAACGATCCAACTTTATGAAAATGCTATGAAAAGCAAAAGAAATCGAAAAATCTCACGAAATTTGCAATATGAAGTGACCTAGTGCTTTTATCCGACATACTCACACCAATTTGAGCCTAGGTTGATGAGATGAACAAAATCGGATTCCGCTTTAACCTCATTTTGTTCGAAAGTTCCAAGTTTCTAAACATTCATCAGGAGGCTCTAAGGAGGAGAATGCAACAAGATTTGGAATTTTAAGCGAGGTAGGGAGTTTATAGAGGTTACTCACAACAAGTCGAGTCCAGTTGGATGAAACGTGCACAACTCGGCCTCATCATCACGCCATTTTGGCCAAACGATCCAACTTTATGAAAATGCTATGAAAAGCAAAAGAAATCGGAAAATCTCACGAAATTTGCAACATGAAGTGATCTAGTGCTTTTATCCAACATACTCACAGCAATTTGAGCCTAGGTTGATGAGATTAACACAATCGGATTCCGCTTTAACCTGATTTTGTTCGAAAGTTCCAAGTTTCTAAACATTCATCAGGAGGCTCTAAGGACGAGAAAGCAACAAGATTTGGAAATTTAAGCAAGGTAGGGAGTTTATGCGGCTTACTCACAACAATTCGAGTCTAGTAGGAAGAAACGTGCACAACTCGGCCTCATCATCACGCCATTTTGGCCAAATGATCCAACTTTATGAAAATGCTATGAAAAGCAAAAGAAATCGGAAAATCTCACAAAATTTGCAACATGAAGTGAGCTAGTGCTTTTATCCAACATACTCACACCAATTTGAGCCTAGGTTGATGAGATGAACACAATCGGATTCCGCTTTAACCTGATTTTGTTCGAAAGTTCCAAGTTTCTAAACATTCATCAGGAGGATCTAAGGAGGAGAAAGCAACAAGATTTGGAAATTTAAGCGAGGTAGGGAGTTTATGCGGCTTACTCACAACAATTCGAGTCTAGTAGGAAGAAACGTGCGCAACTCGGTCTCATCATCACGCCATTTTGGCCAAACGATCCAACTTTATGAAAATGCTATGAAAAGCAAAAGAAATCGGAAAATCTCACGAAATTTGCAACATGAAGTGAGCTAGTGCTTTTATCCAACATACTCACAGCAATTTGAGCCTAGGATGATGAGATTAACACAATCGGATTCCGCTTTAACCTGATTTTGTCCGAAAGTTCCAAGTTTCTTAACATTCATCTGGAGCCTCTAAAGAGGAGAATGCCACAAGATTTGGAATTTTGAGCGACCTAGGGAGTTTCTGGGGCTTACTCACAACAAGTCGAGTCCAGTTTGAAGAAACGTCCACAACTCGGCCTCATCATCACGCCATTTTGGCCAAACGATCTAACTTTATGAAAATGCTATGAAAAGCAAAAGAAATCGGAAAATCTCACAAAATTTGCAACATGAAGTGAGCTAGTGCTTTTATCCGACATACTCACACCAATTTGAGCCTAGGTTGATGAGATGAACAAAATCGGATTCCGCTTTAACCTCATTTTGTTCGAAAGTTCCAAGTTTCTAAACATTCATCAGGAGGCTCTAAGGAGGAGAATGCAACAAGATTTGGAATTTTAAGCGAGGTAGGGAGTTTATGGAGGTTACTTACAACAAGTCGAGTCCAGTTGGATGAAACGTGCACAACTCGGCCTCATCATCACGCCATTTTGGCCAAACGATCCAACTTTATGAAAATGCTATGAAAAGCAAAAGAAATCGGAAAATCTCACGAAATTTGCAACATGAAGTGATCTAGTGCTTTTATCCAACATACTCACAGCAATTTGAGCCTAGGTTGATGAGATTAACACAATCGGATTCCGCTTTAACTTGATTTTGTTCGAAAGTTCCAAGTTTCTAAACATTCATCAGGAGGCTCTAAGGACGAGAAAGCAACAAGATTTGGAAATTTAAGCGAGGTAGGGAGTTTATGCGGCTTACTCACAACAATTCGAGTCTAGTAGGAAGAAACGTGCACAACTCGGCCTCATCATCACGCCATTTTGGCCAAATGATCCAACTTTATGAAAATGCTATGAAAAGCAAAAGAAATCGGAAAATCTCACAAAATTTGCAACATGAAGTGAGCTAGTGCTTTTATCCAACATACTCACACCAATTTGAGCCTAGGTTGATGAGATGAACACAATCGGATTCCGCTTTAACCTGATTTTGTTCGAAAGTTCCAAGTTTCTAAACATTCATCAGGAGGATCTAAGGAGGAGAAAGCAACAAGATTTGGAAATTTAAGCGAGGTAGGGAGTTTATGCGGCTTACTCACAACAATTCGAGTCTAGTAGGAAGAAACGTGCGCAACTCAGCCTCATCATCACGCCATTTTGGCCAAACGTTCCAACTTTATGAAAATGCTATGAAAAGCAAAAGAAATCGGAAAATCTCACGAAATTTGCAACATGAAGTGAGCTAGTGCTTTTATCCAACATACTCACAGCAATTTGAGCCTAGGTTGATGAGATTAACACAATCGGATTCCGCTTTAACCTGATTTTGTCCGAAAGTTCCAAGTTTCTAAACATTCATCTGGAGCCTCTAAAGAGGAGAATGCCACAAGATTTGGAATTTTGAGCGACCTAGGGAGTTTATGGGGCTTACTCACAACAAGTCGAGTCCAGTTTGATGAAACGTCCACAACTCGGCCTCATCATCACGCCATTTTGGCCAAACGATCCAACTTTATGAAAATGCTATGAAAAGCAAAAGAAATCGGAAAATCTCACAAAATTTGCAACATGAAGTGAGCTAGTGCTTTTATCCGACATACTCACACCAATTTCAGCCTAGGTTGATGAAATGAACACAATCGGATTCCGGTTTAACCTCATTTTGTTTGAAAGTTCCAGGTTTCTAAACATTCATCTGGAGCCTCTAAAGAGGAGAATGCCACAAGATTTGGAATTTTGAGCGACCTAGGGAGTTTATGGGGCTTACTCACAACAAGTCGAGTCCAGTTTGAAGAAACGTCCACAACTCGGCCTCATCATCACGCCAATTTGGCCAAACGATCCAACTTTATGAAAATGCTATGAAAAGCAAAAGAAATCGGAAAATCTCACAAAATTTGCAACATGAAGTGAGCTAGTGCTTTTATCCGACATACTCACACCAATTTCAGCCTAGGTTGATGAAATGAACACAATCGGATTCCGGTTTAACCTCATTTTGTTTGAAAGTTCCAGGTTTCTAATCATTCATCTGGAGCCTCTAAAGAGGAGAATGCCACAAGATTTGGAATTTTGAGCGACCTAGGGAGTTTATGGGGCTTACTCACAACAAGTCGAGTCCAGTTGGATGAAACGTGCACAACTCGGCTTCATCATCACGCCATTTTGGCCAAACGATCCAACTTTATGAAAATGCTATGAAAAGTAAAAGAAATCGGAAAATCTCACGAAATTTGCAACATGAAGTGAGCTAGTGCTTTTATCCAACATACTCACACCAATTTGAGCCTAGGTTGATGAGATGAACAAAATCGGATTCCGCTTTAACCTCATTTTGTTCGAAAGTTCCAAGTTTCTAAACATTCATCAGGAGGCTCTAAGGAGGAGAATGCAACAAGATTTGGAATTTTAAGCGAGGTAGGGAGTTTATGGAGGTTACTTACAACAAGTCGAGTCTAGTTGGATGAAACGTGCACAACTCGGCCTCATCATCACGCCATTTTGGCCAAAAGATCCAACTTTATGAAAATGCTATGAAAAGCAAAAGAAATCGGAAAATCTCACGAAATTTGCAACATGAAGTGATCTAGTGCTTTTATCCAACATACTCACAGCAATTTGAGCCTAGGTTGATGAGATTAACACAATCGGATTCCGCTTTAACCTGATTTTGTTCGAAAGTTCCAAGTTTCTAAACATTCATCAGGAGGCTCTAAGGACGAGAAAGCAACAAGATTTGGAAATTTAAGCGAGGTAGGGAGTTTATGCGGCTTACTCACAACAATTCGAGTCTAGTAGGAAGAAACGTGCACAACTTGGCCTCATCATCATGCCATTTTGGCCAAATGATCCAACTTTATGAAAATGCTATGAAAAGCAAAAGAAATCGGAAAATCTCACAAAATTTGCAACATGAAGTGAGCTAGTGCTTTTATCCAACATACTCACACCAATTTGAGCCTAGGTTGATGAGATGAACACAATCGGATTCCGCTTTAACCTGATTTTGTTCGAAAGTTCCAAGTTTCTAAACATTCATCAGGAGGATCTAAGGAGGAGAAAGCAACAAGATTTGGAAATTTAAGCGAGGTAGGGAGTTTATGCGGCTTACTCACAACAATTCGAGTCTAATAGGAAGAAACGTGCGCAACTCGGCCTCATCATCACGCCATTTTGGCCAAACGATCCAACTTTATGAAAATGCTATGAAAAGCAAAAGAAATCGGAAAATCTCACGAAATTTGCAACATGAAGTGAGCTAGTGCTTTTATCCAACATACTCACAGCAATTTGAGCCTAGGTTGATGAGATTAACACAATCGGATTCCGCTTTAACCTGATTTTGTCCGAAAGTTCCAAGTTTCTAAACATTCATCTGGAGCCTCTAAAGAGGAGAATGCCACAAGATTTGGAATTTTGAGCGACCTAGGGAGTTTATGGGGCTTACTCACAGCAAGTCGAGTCCAGTTGGATGAAACGTGCACAACTCGGCCTCATCATCACGCCATTTTGGCCAAACGATCCAACTTTATGAAAATGCTATGAAAAGCAAAAGAAATCGGAAAATCTCACGAAATTTGCAACATGAAGTGATCTAGTGCTTTTATCCAACATACTCACAGCAATTTGAGCCTAGGTTGATGAGATTAACACAATCGGATTCCGCTTTAACCTGATTTTGTTCGAAAGTTCCAAGTTTCTAAACATTCATCAGGAGGCTCTAAGGACGAGAAAGCAACAAGATTTGGAAATTTAAGCGAGGTAGGGAGTTTATGCGGCTTACTCACAACAATTCGAGTCTAGTAGGAAGAAACGTGCACAACTGGGCCTCATCATCACGCCATTTTGGCCAAATGATCCAACTTTATGAAAATGCTATGAAAAGCAAAAGAAATCGGAAAATCTCACAAAATTTGCAACATGAAGTGAGCTAGTGCTTTTATCCACCATACTCACACCAATTTGAGCCTAGGTTGATGAGATGAACACAATCGGATTCCGCTTTAACCTGATTTTGTTCAAAAGTTCCAAGTTTCTAAACATTCATCAGGAGGATCTAAGGAGGAGAAAGCAACAAGATTTGGAAATTTAAGCGAGGTAGGGAGTTTATGCGGCTTACTCACAACAATTCGAGTCTAGTAGGAAGAAACGTGTGCAACTCGGCCTCATCATCACGCCATTTTGGCCAAACGATCCAACTTTATGAAAATGCTATGAAAAGCAAAAGAAATCGGAAAATCTCACGAAATTTGCAACATGAAGTGAGCTAGTGCTTTTATCCAACATACTCACAGCAATTTGAGCCTAGGTTGATGAGATTAACACAATCGGATTCCGCTTTAACCTGATTTTGTCCGAAAGTTCCAAGTTTCTAAACATTCATCTGGAGCTTCTAAAGAGGAGAATGCCACAAGATTTTGAATTTTGAGCGACCTAGGGAGTTTATGGGGCTTACTCACAACAAGTCGAGTCCAGTTTGATGAAACGTCCACAACTCGGCCTCATCATCACGCCATTTTGGCCAAACGATCCAACTTTATGAAAATGCTATGAAAAGCAAAAGAAATCGGAAAATCTCACAAAATTTGCAACATGAAGTGAGCTAGTGCTTTTATCCGACATACTCACACCAATTTCAGCCTAGGTTGATGAAATGAACACAATCGGATTCCGGTTTAACCTCATTTTGTTTGAAAGTTCCAGGTTTCTAAACATTCATCTGGAGCCTCTAAAGAGGAGAATGCCACAAGATTTGGAATTTTGAGCGACCTAGGGAGTTTATGGGGCTTACTCACAACAAGTCGAGTCCAGTTTGAAGAAACGTCCACAACTCGGCCTCATCATCACGCCATTTTGGCCAAACGATCCAACTTTATGAAAATGCTATGAAAAGCAAAAGAAATCGGAAAATCTCACAAAATTTGCAACATGAAGTGAGCTAGTGCTTTTATCCAACATACTCACACCAATTTGAGCCTAGGTTGATGAGATGAACACAATCGGATTCCGCTTTAACCTGATTTTGTTCGAAAGTTCCAAGTTTCTAAACATTCATGAGGAGGCTCTAAGGAGGAGAATGCAACAAGATTTGGAAATTTAAGCGAGGTAGGGAGTTTATGCGGCTTACTCACAACAATTCGAGTCTAGTAGGAAGAAACGTGCACAACTCGGCCTCATCATCACGCCATTTTGGCCAAATGATCCAACTTTATGAAAATGCTATGAAAAGCAAAAGAAATCGGAAAATCTCACAAAATTTGCAACATGAAGTGAGCTAGTGCTTTTATCCAACATACTCACACCAATTTGAGCCTAGGTTGATGAGATGAACACAATCGGATTCCGCTTTAACCTGATTTTGTTCGAAAGTTCCAAGTTTCTAAACATTCATCAGGAGGATCTAAGGAGGAGAAAGCAACAAGATTTGGAAATTTAAGCGAGGTAGGGAGTTTATGCGGCTTACTCACAACAATTCGAGTCTAGTAGGAAGAAACGTGCGCAACTCGGCCTCATCATCACGCCATTTTGGCCAAACGATCCAACTTTATGAAAATGCTATGAAAAGCAAAGGAAATCGGAAAATCTAACAAAATTTGCAACATGAAGTGAGCTAGTGCTTTTATCCGACATACTCACACCAATTTGAGCCTAGGTTGATGAAATGAACACAATCGGATTCCGGTTTAACCTCATTTTGTTTGAAAGTTCCAGGTTTCTAAACATTCATCTGGAGCCTCTAAAGAGGAGAATGCCACAAGATTTGGAATTTTGAGCGACCTAGGGAGTTTATGGGGCTTACTCACAACAAGTCGAGTCCAGTTGGATGAAACGTGCACAACTCGGCCTCATCATCACGCCATTTTGGCCAAACGATCCAACTTTATGAAAATGCTATGAAAAGCAAAAGAAATCGGAAAATCTCAAGAAATTTGCAACAACAAGTGAGCTAGTGCTTTTATCCGAGATACTCACACCAATTTGAGCCTAGGTTGATGAAATGAACACAATCGGATTCCGGTTTAACCTCATTTTGTTTGAAAGTTCTAGGTTTCTAAACATTCACCAGGAAGTTCTAGGCAGGACAATGCCACAAGATTTGGAATGCTAAGCGAGTTAGGGAGTTTATGCGGCTTACTCACAACAATTCGAGTCTAGTTGGAAGAAACGTGCACAATTCGGCCTCATCATCACGCCATTTTGGCCAAACGATCCAACTTTATGAAAATGCATTGAAAAGCAAATGAAAACAGAAAATCTCTCGAAATTTGCAACACGAAGAGAGCTAGTGCTTTTATCCAACATCCTCACACCAACTTGAGCCTTGGTTGATGAAATAAACACAATCGGATTCCGCTTTAACCTCATTTTGTTTGAAAGTTTCAGGTTTCTAAACATTCATCTGGAGCCTCTAAGGAGGAGAATGCCACAAGATATGGAATTCTAAGCGAGGTAGGGAGTTTATGCGGCTTACTCACAACAATCCGAGTCTAGTTGGGAGAAACATGCACAATTTGGATTGTTCATCACGCCATTTAGGCCAAACGATCCAACTTTATGAAAATGCTTTGAAAAGCAAAAGAAATCTGAAAATCTCACGAAATTTGCAACATGAAGTGAGCTAGTGCTTTTATCCGACATACTCACACCAATTTGAGCCTAGGTTGATGAGATGAACACAATCAGATTCCGCTTTAACCTGATTTTGTTCGAAAGTTTCAAGTTTCTAAACATTCATGAGGAGGCTCTAAGGAGGAGAATGCAACAAGATTTGGAAATTTAAGCGAGGTAGGGAGTTTATGCGGCTTACTCACAACAATTCGAGTCCAGTAGGAAGAAACGTGCACAACTCGGCCTCATCATCACGCCATTTTGGCCAAATGATCCAACTTTATGAAAATGCTATGAAAAGCAAAAGAAATCAGAAAATCTCACAAAATTTGCAACATAAAGTGAGCTAGTGCTTTTATCCAACATACTCACACCAATTTGAGCCTAGGTTGATGAGATGAACACAATCGGATTCCGCTTTAACCTGATTTTGTTCGAAAGTTCCAAGTTTCTAAACATTCATCAGGAGGATCTAAGGTGGAGAAAGCAACAAGATTTGGAAATTTAAGCGAGGTAGGGAGTTTATGCGGCTTACTCACAACAATTCGAGTCTAGTTGGAAGAAACGTGCGCAACTCGGCCTCATCATCACGCCATTTTGGCCAAACGATCCAACTTTATGAAAATGCTATGAAAAGCAAAAGAAATCGGAAAATCTCACAAAATTTGCAACATGAAGTGAGCTAGTGCTTTTATCCGACATACTCACACCAATTTGAGCCTAGGTTGATGAAATGAACACAATCGGATTCCGGTTTAACCTCATTTTGTTTGAAAGTTCCAGGTTTCTAAACATTCATCTGGAGCCTCTAAAGAGGAGAATGCCACAAGATTTGGAATTTTGAGCGACCTAGGGAGTTTATGGGGCTTACTCACAACAAGTCGAGTCCAGTTGGATGAAACGTGCACAACTCGGCCTCATCATCACGCCATTTTGGCCAAACGATCCAACTTTATGAAAATGCTATGAAAAGCAAAAGAAATCGGAAAATCTCACAAAATTTGCAACATGAAGTGACCTAGTGCTTTTATCCGACATACTCACACCAATTTGAGCCTAGGTTGATGAGATGAACAAAATCGGATTCCGCTTTAACCTCATTTTGTTCGAAAGTTCCAAGTTTCTAAACATTCATCAGGAGGCTCTAAGGAGGAGAATGCAACAAGATTTGGAAATTTAAGCGAGGTAGGGAGTTTATGTGGCTTACTCACAACAATTCGAGTCTAGTAGGAAGATACGTGCACAACTCGGCCTCATCATCACGCCATTTTGGCCAAACGATCCAACTTTATGAAAATGCTATGAAAAGCAAAAGAAATCGGGAAATCTCACAAAATTTGCAACATGAAGTGAGCTAGTGCTTTTATCCGACATACTCACACCAATTTGAGCCTAGGTTGATGAAATGAACACAATCGGATTCCGGTTTAACCTCATTTTGTCTGAAAGTTCCAGGTTTCTAAACATTCACCAGGAAGTTCTAGGGAGGACAATGCCACAAGATTTGGAATGCTAAGCGAGGTAGGGAGTTTATGCGGCTTACTCACAACAATTCGAGTCTAGTTGGAAGAAACGTGCACAATTCGGCCTCATCATCACGCCATTTTGGCCAAACGATCCAACTTTATGAAAATGCATTGAAAAGCAAATGAAAACAGAAAATCTCTCGAAATTTGCAACACGAAGAGAGCTAGTGCTTTTATCCGACATCCTCACACCAACTTGAGCCTTGGTTGATGAAATAAACACAATCGGATTCCGCTTTAACCTCATTTTGTTTGAAAGTTTTAGGTTTCTAAACATTCATCTGGAGCCTCTACGGAGGAGAATGCCACAAGATTTGGAATTCTAAGCGAGGTAGGGAGTTTATGCGGCTTACTCACAATAATCCGAGTCTAGTTGGGAGAAACGTGCACAATTCGGATTGTTCATCACGCCATTTAGGCCAAACGATCCAACTTTATGAAAATGCTTTGAAAAGCAAAAGAAATCTGAAAATCTCACAAAATTTGCAACATGAAGTGAGCTACTGCTTTTATCCGACATACTCACACCAATTTGAGCCTAGGTTGATGAGATGAACACAATCGGATTCCGCTTTAACCTGATTTTGTTCGAAAGTTCCAGGTTTCTAAACATTCACCAGGAAGTTCTAGGGAGGACAATGCCACAAGATTTGGAATGCTAAGCGAGGTAGGGAGTTTATGCGGCTTACTCACAACAATTCGAGTCTAGTTGGAAGAAACGTGCACAATTCGGCCTCATCATCACGCCATTTTGGCCAAACGATCCAACTTTATGAAAATGCATTGAAAAGCAAATGAAAACAGAAAATCTCTCGAAATTTGCAACACGAAGAGAGCTAGTGCTTTTATCCGACATCCTCACACCAACTTGAGCCTTGGTTGATGAAATAAACACAATCGGATTCCGCTTTAACCTCATTTTGTTTGAAAGTTTTAGGTTTCTAAACATTCATCTGGAGCCTCTACGGAGGAGAATGCCACAAGATTTGGAATTCTAAGCGAGGTAGGGAGTTTATGCGGCTTACTCACAATAATCCGAGTCTAGTTGGGAGAAACGTGCACAATTCGGATTGTTCATCACGCCATTTAGGCCAAACGATCCAACTTTATGAAAATGCTTTGAAAAGCAAAAGAAATCTGAAAATCTCACAAAATTTGCAACATGAAGTGAGCTAATGCTTTTATCCGACATACTCACACCAATTTGAGCCTAGGTTGATGAGATGAACACAATCGGATTCCGCTTTAACCTGATTTTGTTTGAAAGTTCCAAGTTTCTAAACATTCATGAGGAGGCTCTAAGGAGGAGAATGCAACAAGATTTGGAAATTTAAGCGAGGTAGGGAGTTTATGCGGCTTACTCACAACAATTCGAGTCTAGTAGGAAGAAACGTGCGCAGCTCGGCCTCATCATCACGCCATTTTGGCCAAACGATCCAACTTTATGAAAATGCTATGAAAAGCAAAAGAAATCGGAAAATCTCACAAAATTTGCAACATGAAGTGAGCTAGTGCGTTTATCCGACATACTCACACCAATTTGAGCCTAGGTTGATGAAATGAACACAATCGGATTCCGGTTTAACCTCATTTTGTCTGAAAGTTCCAGGTTTCTAAACATTCACCAGGAAGTTCTAGGGAGGACAATGCCACAAGATTTGGAATGCTAAGCGAGGTAGGGAGTTTATGCGGCTTACTCACAACAATTCGAGTCTAGTTGGAAGAAACGTGCACAATTCGGCCTCATCATCACGCCATTTTGGCCAAACGATCCAACTTTATGAAAATGCATTGAAAAGCAAATGAAAACAGAAAATCTCTCGAAATTTGCAACACGAAGAGAGCTAGTGCTTTTATCCGACATCCTCACACCAACTTGAGCCTTGGTTGATGAAATAAACACAATCGGATTCCGCTTTAACCTCATTTTGTTTGAAAGTTTTAGGTTTCTAAACATTCATCTGGAGCCTCTACGGAGGAGAATGCCACAAGATTTGGAATTCTAAGCGAGGTAGGGAGTTTATGCGGCTCACTCACAATAATCCGAGTCTAGTTGGGAGAAACGTGCACAATTCGGATTGTTCATCACGCCATTTAGGCCAAACGATCCAACTTTATGAAAATGCTTTGAAAAGCAAAAGAAATCTGAAAATCTCACAAAATTTGCAACATGAAGTGAGCTAATGCTTTTATCCGACATACTCACACCAATTTGAGCCTAGGTTGATGAGATGAACACAATCGGATTCCGCTTTAACCTGATTTTGTTTGAAAGTTCCAGGTTTCTAAACATTCACCAGGAAGTTCTAGGGAGGACAATGCCACAAGATTTGGAATGCTAAGCGAGGTAGGGAGTTTATGCGGCTTACTCACAACAATTCGAGTCTAGTTGGAAGAAACGTGCACAATTCGGCCTCATCATCACGCCATTTTGGCCAAACGATCCAACTTTATGAAAATGCATTGAAAAGCAAATGAAAACAGAAAATCTCTCGAAATTTGCAACACGAAGAGAGCTAGTGCTTTTATCCGACATCCTCACACCAACTTGAGCCTTGGTTGATGAAATAAACACAATCGGATTCCGCTTTAACCTCATTTTGTTTGAAAGTTTTAGGTTTCTAAACATTCATCTGGAGCGTCTACGGAGGAGAATGCCACAAGATTTGGAATTCTAAGCGAGGTAGGGAGTTTATGCGGCTTACTCACAATAATCCGAGTCTAGCTGGGAGAAACGTGCACAATTCGGATTGTTCATCACGCCATTTAGGCCAAACGATCCAACTTTATGAAAATGCTTTGAAAAGCAAAAGAAATCTGAAAATCTCACAAAATTTGCAACATGAAGTGAGCTAATGCTTTTATCCGACATACTCACACCAATTTGAGCCTAGGTTGATGAGATGAACACAATCGGATTCCGCTTTAACCTGATTTTGTTTGAAAGTTCCAAGTTTCTAAACATTCATGAGGAGGCTCTAAGGAGGAGAATGCAACAAGATTTGGAAATTTAAGCGAGGTAGGGAGTTTATGCGGCTTACTCACAACAATTCGAGTCTAGTAGGAAGAAACGTGCACAACTCGGCCTCATCATCACGCCATTTTGGCCAAATGATCCAACTTTATGAAAATGCTATGAAAAGCAAAAGAAATCGGAAAATCTCACAAAATTTGCAACATGAAGTGAGCTAGTGCTTTTATCCGACATACTCACACCAATTTGAGCCTAGGTTGATGAAATGAACACAATCGGATTCCGGTTTAACCTCATTTTGTTTGAAAGTTCCAGGTTTCTAAACATTCACCAGGAAGTTCTAGGGAGGACAATGCCACAAGATTTGGAATGCTAAGCGAGGTAGGGAGTTTATGCGGCTTACTCACAACAATTCGAGTCTAGTAGGAAGAAACGTGCGCAACTCGGCCTCATCATCACGCCATTTTGGCCAAACGATCCAACTTTATGAAAATGCTATGAAAAGCAAAAGAAATCGGAAAATCTCACAAAATTTACAACATGAAGTGAGCTAGTGCTTTTATCCGACATACTCACACCAATTTGAGCCTAGGTTGATGAGATGAACACAATCGAATTCCGGTTTAACCTCATTTTGTTTGAAAGTTCCAGGTTTCTAAACATTCATCTGGAGCCTCTAAAGAGGAGAATGCCACAAGATTTGGAATTTTCAGCGACCTAGGGAGTTTATGGGGCTTACTCACAACAAGTCGAGTCCAGTTGGATGAAACGTGCACAACTCGGCCTCATCATCACGCCATTTTGGCCAAACGATCCAACTTTATGAAAATGCTATGAAAAGCAAAAGAAATCGGAAAATCTCACGAAATTTGCAACATGAAGTGAGCTAGTGCTTTTATCCGACATACTCACACCAATTTGAGCCTAGGTTGATGAGATGAACAAAATCGGATTCCGCTTTAACCTCATTTTGTTCGAAAGTTCCAAGTTTCTAAACATTCATCAGGAGGCTCTAAGGAGGAGAATGCAACAAGATTTGGAAATTTAAGCGAGGTAGGGAGTTTATGTGGCTTACTCCCAACAATTCGAGTCTAGTAGGAAGATACGTGCACAACTCGGCCTCATCATCACGCCATTTTGGCCAAACGATCCAACTTTATGAAAATGCTAT
>JAIVEN010000058.1:5000-7500 GCA_026686845.1 Adenanthera pavonina
CTAAAGGAACGTGTCCCGGGGTCCGGCCGCCCGGGCCGGCACCCGCGGCGGCCCCCGCAAGTTCAAAAATTCATAGAAAATAGCGTGGGTGCCCGAAAATCACCAAACTTGGCAGGCTGCATCCACACCCCACGTGCTGGGCGCCCGCAAAAGATTGTGCGCGAACTCGATCTGTAGCCCAGGTTGTGGCAGGGGGGAGCCCTGAACGGGCGCCGGAACGTGCACGGGAAAGCCCCGAGAAAGTCCCGGAACGTGCCAGGGCAAGGCCCGAACAAGTCCCGGATCATGCCCCGAACAAGCCCCGGATCAACCCCGGGCAAGTCCCGGAACATGCCCGCGCAAGCCCCGAACAAGTCCCGGGCAAGCCCCGCGCAAGCCCCGAGCAAGTCCCGGATCATGCCCGGGCACGCCCCGAACAAGTCCCGGGCAAGCCCCGAGCAAGTCCCGGAACATGCCCGCGCAAGTCCCGGCACGTGCCCCGGTCAAGGCCCGAACAAGTCCCGGATCATGCCCGGGCAAGCCCCGGATCAACCCCGGGCAAGTCCCGGAACATGCCCGCGCAAGCCCCGAACAAGTCCCGGGCAAGCCCCGCGCAAGCCCCGAGCAAGTCCCGGATCATGCCCGGGCACGCCCCGAACAAGTCCCGGGCAAGCCCCGAGCAAGTCCCGGAACATGCCCGCGCAAGTCCCGAGCAAGTCCCGGATCATGCCCCCGAACAAGTCCCGGATCAACCCCGGGCAAGTCCCGGAACATGCCCGCGCAAGTCCCGGATCATGCCCGGGCAAGTCCCGGAACACGCCCCGAACAAGTCCCGGGCAAGCCCCGAGCAAGTCCCGGAACATGCCCGCGCAAGTCCCGAGCAAGTCCCGGATCATGCCCGGGCATGCCCCGAACAAGTCCCGGATCATGCCCGGGCAAGCCCCGAACAAGTCCCGGATCAGCCCCGAGCAAGTCCCGGATCATGCCCGGGCAAGCCCCGAACAAGTCCCGGATCATGCCCGGGCAAGCCCCGGAACATGCCCGCGCAAGCCCCGAACAAGGCCCGGAACACGCCCCGAACAAGTCCCGGGCAAGCCCCGAGCAAGTCCCGGAACATGGCCGCGCAAGTCCCGAGCAAGTCCCGGATCATGCCCGGGCAAGTCCCGGAACACGCCCCGAACAAGTCCCGGTACGTGCCCGGGCAAGCCCCGAGCAAGTCCCGGATCAACCCCGGGCAAGCCCCGAACAAGTCCCGGATCATGCCCGGGCAAGCCCCAAACAAGTCCCGGAACGTGCCCGGGCAAGCCCCGGAACGTGCCCGGGCAAGCCCCGGAACGTGCCCGGGCAAGCCCAGAACAGGTCCCGGTACATGCCCGTGAGCAGCCTGAACCAGTCCAAGGCAGGTCCTGGTACATGCCTGGGCAGGTCCTGGTACATGCCTGGACAGGTCCTGGTACATGCCTGGACTTGCTCGTGAGCAGGTCCTGGTGCGCGCGTGAGCAGGTCCTGGTGCGCGCGCGAGCAGGTCCTGAACCAGTCCTGAACCAGTCAGGTTGACGACGCAGAACTGCACAAAAAGTTGCACCCGTACCAAATTTAAATCTACTCGTTCCATTTGCGATTTTCTTGTTTCAGTAGTTGGTACTCAACCAGAGGAACATGCCCAGGGGTCCGGCCACCCGAGCCGCCACCCGTGGCGGCCCGTGGAGGCCGCACCATTTTTTTCGGTTAAAAATTCCTAAGATATTCTGTGGGTGTCCAAAAATTATGAAACTTGGTGGTTAGCATCCTCATATCATCCCTAAGAATCCTGCAAAAAATCGCGCAAAAATTCGATCTCTAGCTCAAGTTATGGCCATTCGTTTCTCACGAAAATTGATGGTTGTTCCTGGCGGATGGGAAAATGTGTGTATTGCATATGTAGGGGAGCCCCCCCCTACCCCCCCCCCCCCCCAACATGACTTGGTCCCTTGCTCACATGGTCCCTAACATACATGGTCCCTAACATGGCATGGTCCTTGCCCCCCCTTGGACCACCCCCCACTATGGCTCGCCGGCGACCACCATGGCCGCCGGCCGGCGGACCGCCGGTGACACTTTCCGGCCAACTTCCGGCGAACTTTCCGGTGACTTTCCCGGTGAGTTTTCCGGCGAGTTTTCCGGTGAACCCCTTAAATTGTGTGGGATTTCGATTGTGATGGATGGAGACGCGTATTAAGGGGTTCTTGAGTGTTACCGGTGGTTCAACCCGCGCGTGGTTTTCCATTTTGTCGGCCATGTTGCAGGGGTCTCCCCACATTCGGTGGGTTGGCATCGCGTATGCGTGTGCGCCCCGTACGCGCGCGTGCGCAACTCGGAACGGTCCCTCCCCCTTGACATCTCGGAATCGGATTGTCCCTCCCCCCTCGCGTGCACCGGATTTCCCCTCGTCCGCTGGCGGGCAGTGCGTCGGCTCGACACCCACCTACCTTTTTGTGTGGGCCAATACGTGCTGTTTGATAAGCTTGCGGCCGTGGGGAAG
>JAIVEN010000058.1:17500-20000 GCA_026686845.1 Adenanthera pavonina
ATCATGCCCGGGCATGCCCCGAACAAGTCCCGGATCATGCCCGGGCAAGCCCCGAACAAGTCCCGGATCAGCCCCGAGCAAGTCCCGGATCATGCCCGGGCAAGCCCCGAACAAGTCCCGGATCATGCCCGGGCAAGCCCCGGAACATGCCCGCGCAAGCCCCGAACAAGGCCCGGAACACGCCCCGAACAAGTCCCGGGCAAGCCCCGAGCAAGTCCCGGAACATGGCCGCGCAAGTCCCGAGCAAGTCCCGGATCATGCCCGGGCAAGTCCCGGAACACGCCCCGAACAAGTCCCGGTACGTGCCCGGGCAAGCCCCGAGCAAGTCCCGGATCAACCCCGGGCAAGCCCCGAACAAGTCCCGGATCATGCCCGGGCAAGCCCCAAACAAGTCCCGGAACGTGCCCGGGCAAGCCCCGGAACGTGCCCGGGCAAGCCCCGGAACGTGCCCGGGCAAGCCCAGAACAGGTCCCGGTACATGCCCGTGAGCAGCCTGAACCAGTCCACGGCAGGTCCTGGTACATGCCTGGGCAGGTCCTGGTACATGCCTGGACAGGTCCTGGTACATGCCTGGACTTGCTCGTGAGCAGGTCCTGGTGCGCGCGTGAGCAGGTCCTGGTGCGCGCGCGAGCAGGTCCTGAACCAGTCCTGAACCAGTCAGGTTGACGACGCAGAACTGCACAAAAAGTTGCACCCGTACCAAATTTAAATCTACTCGTTCCATTTGCGATTTTCTTGTTTCAGTAGTTGGTACTCAACCAGAGGAACATGCCCAGGGGTCCGGCCACCCGAGCCGCCACCCGTGGCGGCCCGTGGAGGCCGCACCATTTTTTTCGGTTAAAAATTCCTAAGATATTCTGTGGGTGTCCAAAAATTATGAAACTTGGTGGTTAGCATCCTCATATCATCCCTAAGAATCCTGCAAAAAATCGCGCAAAAATTCGATCTCTAGCTCAAGTTATGGCCATTCGTTTCTCACGAAAATTGATGGTTGTTCCTGGCGGATGGGAAAATGTGTGTATTGCATATGTAGGGGAGCCCCCCCCTACCCCCCCCCCCCCCCAACATGACTTGGTCCCTTGCTCACATGGTCCCTAACATACATGGTCCCTAACATGGCATGGTCCTTGCCCCCCCTTGGACCACCCCCCACTATGGCTCGCCGGCGACCACCATGGCCGCCGGCCGGCGGACCGCCGGTGACACTTTCCGGCCAACTTCCGGCGAACTTTCCGGTGACTTTCCCGGTGAGTTTTCCGGCGAGTTTTCCGGTGAACCCCTTAAATTGTGTGGGATTTCGATTGTGATGGATGGAGACGCGTATTAAGGGGTTCTTGAGTGTTACCGGTGGTTCAACCCGCGCGTGGTTTTCCATTTTGTCGGCCATGTTGCAGGGGTCTCCCCACATTCGGTGGGTTGGCATCGCGTATGCGTGTGCGCCCCGTACGCGCGCGTGCGCAACTCGGAACGGTCCCTCCCCCTTGACATCTCGGAATCGGATTGTCCCTCCCCCCTCGCGTGCACCGGATTTCCCCTCGTCCGCTGGCGGGCAGTGCGTCGGCTCGACACCCACCTACCTTTTTGTGTGGGCCAATACGTGCTGTTTGATAAGCTTGCGGCCGTGGGGAAGTCCCTTGCACGTGGGGCGGTTGGTGCGACCCGGTAGTGCCTCTCGCATGCGTGTGCGCCCCGTACGCGCGCGTGCGCAACTCGGAACGGTCCCTCCCCCACGACATCTCGGAATCGGCTTGTCCCTCCCCCCTCGCGTGCACCGGATTTCCCCTCGTCCGCTGGCGGGCAGTGCGTCGGCTCGACACCCACCTACCTTTTTGTGTGGGCCAATACGTGCTGTTTGATAAGCTTGCGGCCGTGGGGAAGTCCCTTGCACGTGGGGCGGTTGGTGCGACGCGGTAGTGCCTCTCGCATGCGTGTGCGCCCCGTACGCGCGCGTGCGCAACTCGGAACGGTCCCTCCCCCACGACATCTCGGAATCGGCTTGTCCCTCCCCCCTCGCGTGCACCGGATTTCCCCTCGTCCGCTGGCGGGCAGTGCGTCGGCTCGACACCCACCTACCTTTTTGTGTGGGCCAATACGTGCTGTTTGATAAGCTTGCGGCCGTGGGGAAGTCCCTTGCACGTGGGGCGGTTGGTGCGACCCGGTAGTGCCTCTCGCATGCGTGTGCGCCCCGTACGCGCGCGTGCGCAACTCGGAGCGGTCCCTCCCCCACGACATCTCGGAATCGGCTTGTCCCTCCCCCCTCGCGTGCACCGGATTTCCCCTCGTCCGCTGGCGGGCAGTGCGTCGGCTCGACACCCACCTACCTTTTTGTGTGGGCCAATACGTGCTGTTTGATAAGCTTGCGGCCGTGGGGAAGTCCCTTGCACGTGGGGCGGTTGGTGCGACCCGGTAGTGCCTCTCGCATGCGTGTGCGCCCCGTACGCGCGCGTGCGCAACTCGGAACGGTCCCTCCCCCACGACATCTCGGAATCGGCTTGTCCCT
>JAIVEN010000058.1:50000-52500 GCA_026686845.1 Adenanthera pavonina
CCCGGCACGTGCCCCGGTCAAGGCCCGAACAAGTCCCGGATCATGCCCGGGCAAGCCCCGGATCAACCCCGGGCAAGTCCCGGAACATGCCCGCGCAAGCCCCGAACAAGTCCCGGGCAAGCCCCGCGCAAGCCCCGAGCAAGTCCCGGATCATGCCCGGGCACGCCCCGAACAAGTCCCGGGCAAGCCCCGAGCAAGTCCCGGAACATGCCCGCGCAAGTCCCGAGCAAGTCCCGGATCATGCCCCCGAACAAGTCCCGGATCAACCCCGGGCAAGTCCCGGAACATGCCCGCGCAAGTCCCGGATCATGCCCGGGCAAGTCCCGGAACACGCCCCGAACAAGTCCCGGGCAAGCCCCGAGCAAGTCCCGGAACATGCCCGCGCAAGTCCCGAGCAAGTCCCGGATCATGCCCGGGCATGCCCCGAACAAGTCCCGGATCATGCCCGGGCAAGCCCCGAACAAGTCCCGGATCAGCCCCGAGCAAGTCCCGGATCATGCCCGGGCAAGCCCCGAACAAGTCCCGGATCATGCCCGGGCAAGCCCCGGAACATGCCCGCGCAAGCCCCGAACAAGGCCCGGAACACGCCCCGAACAAGTCCCGGGCAAGCCCCGAGCAAGTCCCGGAACATGGCCGCGCAAGTCCCGAGCAAGTCCCGGATCATGCCCGGGCAAGTCCCGGAACACGCCCCGAACAAGTCCCGGTACGTGCCCGGGCAAGCCCCGAGCAAGTCCCGGATCAACCCCGGGCAAGCCCCGAACAAGTCCCGGATCATGCCCGGGCAAGCCCCAAACAAGTCCCGGAACGTGCCCGGGCAAGTCCCGGAACGTGCCCGGGCAAGCCCCGGAACGTGCCCGGGCAAGCCCAGAACAGGTCCCGGTACATGCCCGTGAGCAGCCTGAACCAGTCCAAGGCAGGTCCTGGTACATGCCTGGGCAGGTCCTGGTACATGCCTGGACAGGTCCTGGTACATGCCTGGACTTGCTCGTGAGCAGGTCCTGGTGCGCGCGTGAGCAGGTCCTGGTGCGCGCGCGAGCAGGTCCTGAACCAGTCCTGAACCAGTCAGGTTGACGACGCAGAACTGCACAAAAAGTTGCACCCGTACCAAATTTAAATCTACTCGTTCCATTTGCGATTTTCTTGTTTCAGTAGTTGGTACTCAACCAGAGGAACATGCCCAGGGGTCCGGCCACCCGAGCCGCCACCCGTGGCGGCCCGTGGAGGCCGCACCATTTTTTTCGGTTAAAAATTCCTAAGATATTCTGTGGGTGTCCAAAAATTATGAAACTTGGTGGTTAGCATCCTCATATCATCCCTAAGAATCCTGCAAAAAATCGCGCAAAAATTCGATCTCTAGCTCAAGTTATGGCCATTCGTTTCTCACGAAAATTGATGGTTGTTCCTGGCGGATGGGAAAATGTGTGTATTGCATATATAGGGGAGCCCCCCCCTACCCCCCCCCCCCCCAACATGACTTGGTCCCTTGCTCACATGGTCCCTAACATACATGGTCCCTAACATGGCATGGTCCTTGCCCCCCCTTGGACCACCCCCCACTATGGCTCGCCGGCGACCAACCATGGCCGCCGGCCGGCGGACCGCCGGTGACACTTTCCGGCCAACTTCCGGCGAACTTTCCGGTGACTTTCCCGGTGAGTTTTCCGGCGAGTTTTCCGGTGAACCCCTTAAATTGTGTGGGATTTCGATTGTGATGGATGGAGACGCGTATTAAGGGGTTCTTGAGTGTTACCGGTGGTTCAACCCGCGCGTGGTTTTCCATTTTGTCGGCCATGTTGCAGGGGTCTCCCCACATTCGGTGGGTTGGCATCGCGTATGCGTGTGCGCCCCGTACGCGCGCGTGCGCAACTCGGAACGGTCCCTCCCCCTTGACATCTCGGAATCGGATTGTCCCTCCCCCCTCGCGTGCACCGGATTTCCCCTCGTCCGCTGGCGGGCAGTGCGTCGGCTCGACACCCACCTACCTTTTTGTGTGGGCCAATACGTGCTGTTTGATAAGCTTGCGGCCGTGGGGAAGTCCCTTGCACGTGGGGCGGTTGGTGCGACCCGGTAGTGCCTCTCGCATGCGTGTGCGCCCCGTACGCGCGCGTGCGCAACTCGGAACGGTCCCTCCCCCACGACATCTCGGAATCGGCTTGTCCCTCCCCCCTCGCGTGCACCGGATTTCCCCTCGTCCGCTGGCGGGCAGTGCGTCGGCTCGACACCCACCTACCTTTTTGTGTGGGCCAATACGTGCTGTTTGATAAGCTTGCGGCCGTGGGGAAGTCCCTTGCACGTGGGGCGGTTGGTGCGACGCGGTAGTGCCTCTCGCATGCGTGTGCGCCCCGTACGCGCGCGTGCGCAACTCGGAACGGTCCCTCCCCCACGACATCTCGGAATCGGCTTGTCCCTCCCCCCTCGCGTGCACCGGATTTCCCCTCGTCCGCTGGCGGGCAGTGCGTCGGCTCGACACCCACCTACCTTTTTGTGTGGGCCAATACGT
>JAIVEN010000058.1:72500-75000 GCA_026686845.1 Adenanthera pavonina
TGGCAGGGGGGAGCCCTGAACGGGCGCCGGAACGTGCACGGGAAAGCCCCGAGAAAGTCCCGGAACGTGCCAGGGCAAGGCCCGAACAAGTCCCGGATCATGCCCCGAACAAGCCCCGGATCAACCCCGGGCAAGTCCCGGAACATGCCCGCGCAAGCCCCGAACAAGTCCCGGGCAAGCCCCGCGCAAGCCCCGAGCAAGTCCCGGATCATGCCCGGGCACGCCCCGAACAAGTCCCGGGCAAGCCCCGAGCAAGTCCCGGAACATGCCCGCGCAAGTCCCGGCACGTGCCCCGGTCAAGGCCCGAACAAGTCCCGGATCATGCCCGGGCAAGCCCCGGATCAACCCCGGGCAAGTCCCGGAACATGCCCGCGCAAGCCCCGAACAAGTCCCGGGCAAGCCCCGCGCAAGCCCCGAGCAAGTCCCGGATCATGCCCGGGCACGCCCCGAACAAGTCCCGGGCAAGCCCCGAGCAAGTCCCGGAACATGCCCGCGCAAGTCCCGAGCAAGTCCCGGATCATGCCCCCGAACAAGTCCCGGATCAACCCCGGGCAAGTCCCGGAACATGCCCGCGCAAGTCCCGGATCATGCCCGGGCAAGTCCCGGAACACGCCCCCGAACAAGTCCCGGGCAAGCCCCGAGCAAGTCCCGGAACATGCCCGCGCAAGTCCCGAGCAAGTCCCGGATCATGCCCGGGCATGCCCCGAACAAGTCCCGGATCATGCCCGGGCAAGCCCCGAACAAGTCCCGGATCAGCCCCGAGCAAGTCCCGGATCATGCCCGGGCAAGCCCCGAACAAGTCCCGGATCATGCCCGGGCAAGCCCCGGAACATGCCCGCGCAAGCCCCGAACAAGGCCCGGAACACGCCCCGAACAAGTCCCCGGGCAAGCCCCGAGCAAGTCCCGGAACATGGCCGCGCAAGTCCCGAGCAAGTCCCGGATCATGCCCGGGCAAGTCCCGGAACACGCCCCGAACAAGTCCCGGTACGTGCCCGGGCAAGCCCCGAGCAAGTCCCGGATCAACCCCGGGCAAGCCCCGAACAAGTCCCGGATCATGCCCGGGCAAGCCCCAAACAAGTCCCGGAACGTGCCCGGGCAAGTCCCGGAACGTGCCCGGGCAAGCCCCGGAACGTGCCCGGGCAAGCCCAGAACAGGTCCCGGTACATGCCCGTGAGCAGCCTGAACCAGTCCAAGGCAGGTCCTGGTACATGCCTGGGCAGGTCCTGGTACATGCCTGGACTTGCTCGTGAGCAGGTCCTGGTGCGCGCGTGAGCAGGTCCTGGTGCGCGCGCGAGCAGGTCCTGAACCAGTCCTAAACCAGTCAGGTTGACGACGCAGAACTGCACAAAAAGTTGCACCCGTACCAAATTTAAATCTACTCGTTCCATTTGCGATTTTCTTGTTTCAGTAGTTGGTACTCAACCAGAGGAACATGCCCAGGGGTCCGGCCACCCGAGCCGCCACCCGTGGCGGCCCGTGGAGGCCGCACCATTTTTTTCGGTTAAAAATTCCTAAGATATTCTGTGGGTGTCCAAAAATTATGAAACTTGGTGGTTAGCATCCTCATATCATCCCTAAGAATCCTGCAAAAAATCGCGCAAAAATTCGATCTCTAGCTCAAGTTATGGCCATTCGTTTCTCACGAAAATTGATGGTTGTTCCTGGCGGATGGGAAAATGTGTGTATTGCATATATAGGGGAGCCCCCCCCCTACCCCCCCCCCCCCAACATGACTTGGTCCCTTGCTCACATGGTCCCTAACATACATGGTCCCTAACATGGCATGGTCCTTGCCCCCCCTTGGACCACCCCCCACTATGGCTCGCCGGCGACCACCATGGCCGCCGGCCGGGCGGACCGCCGGTGACACTTTCCGGCCAACTTCCGGCGAACTTTCCGGTGACTTTCCCCGGTGAGTTTTCCGGCGAGTTTTCCGGTGAACCCCTTAAATTGTGTGGGATTTCGATTGTGATGGATGGAGACGCGTATTAAGGGGGTTCTTGAGTGTTACCGGTGGTTCAACCCCGCGCGTGGTTTTCCATTTTGTCCGGCCATGTTGCAGGGGTCTCCCCACATTCGGTGGGTTGGCATCGCGTATGCGTGTGCGCCCCGTACGCGCGCGTGCGCAACTCGGAACGGTCCCTCCCCCTTGACATCTCGGAATCGGATTGTCCCCTCCCCCCTCGCGTGCACCGGATTTCCCCTCGTCCGCTGGCGGGCAGTGCGTCGCTCGACACCCACCTACCTTTTTGTGTGGGCCAATACGTGCTGTTTGATAAGCTTGCGGCCGTGGGGAAGTCCCTTGCACGTGGGGCGGTTGGTGCGACCCGGTAGTGCCTCTCGCATGCGTGTGCGCCCCGTACGCGCGCGTGCGCAACTCGGAACGGTCCCTCCCCCACGACATCTCGGAATCGGCTTGTCCCTCCCCCCTCGCGTGCACCCGGATTTCCCCTCGTCCGCTGGCGGGCAGTGCGTCGGCTCGACACCCACCTACCTTTTT
>JAIVEN010000058.1:85000-87500 GCA_026686845.1 Adenanthera pavonina
GCCCCGGAACGTGCCCGGGCAAGCCCAGAACAGGTCCCGGTACATGCCCGTGAGCAGCCTGAACCAGTCCAAGGCAGGTCCTGGTACATGCCTGGGCAGGTCCTGGTACATGCCTGGACAGGTCCTGGTACATGCCTGGACTTGCTCGTGAGCAGGTCCTGGTGCGCGCGTGAGCAGGTCCTGGTGCGCGCGCGAGCAGGTCCTGAACCAGTCCTGAACCAGTCAGGTTGACGACGCAGAACTGCACAAAAAGTTGCACCCGTACCAAATTTAAATCTACTCGTTCCATTTGCGATTTTCTTGTTTCAGTAGTTGGTACTCAACCAGAGGAACATGCCCAGGGGTCCGGCCACCCGAGCCGCCACCCGTGGCGGCCCGTGGAGGCCGCACCATTTTTTTCGGTTAAAAATTCCTAAGATATTCTGTGGGTGTCCAAAAATTATGAAACTTGGTGGTTAGCATCCTCATATCATCCCTAAGAATCCTGCAAAAAATCGCGCAAAAATTCGATCTCTAGCTCAAGTTATGGCCATTCGTTTCTCACGAAAATTGATGGTTGTTCCTGGCGGATGGGAAAATGTGTGTATTGCATATGTAGGGGAGCCCCCCCCTACCCCCCCCCCCCCCCCAACATGACTTGGTCCCTTGCTCACATGGTCCCTAACATACATGGTCCCTAACATGGCATGGTCCTTGCCCCCCCTTGGACCACCCCCCACTATGGCTCGCCGGCGACCACCATGGCCGCCGGCCGGCGGACCGCCGGTGACACTTTCCGGCCAACTTCCGGCGAACTTTCCGGTGACTTTCCCGGTGAGTTTTCCGGCGAGTTTTCCGGTGAACCCCTTAAATTGTGTGGGATTTCGATTGTGATGGATGGAGACGCGTATTAAGGGGTTCTTGAGTGTTACCGGTGGTTCAACCCGCGCGTGGTTTTCCATTTTGTCGGCCATGTTGCAGGGGTCTCCCCACATTCGGTGGGTTGGCATCGCGTATGCGTGTGCGCCCCGTACGCGCGCGTGCGCAACTCGGAACGGTCCCTCCCCCTTGACATCTCGGAATCGGATTGTCCCTCCCCCCTCGCGTGCACCGGATTTCCCCTCGTCCGCTGGCGGGCAGTGCGTCGGCTCGACACCCACCTACCTTTTTGTGTGGGCCAATACGTGCTGTTTGATAAGCTTGCGGCCGTGGGGAAGTCCCTTGCACGTGGGGCGGTTGGTGCGACCCGGTAGTGCCTCTCGCATGCGTGTGCGCCCCGTACGCGCGCGTGCGCAACTCGGAACGGTCCCTCCCCCACGACATCTCGGAATCGGCTTGTCCCTCCCCCCTCGCGTGCACCGGATTTCCCCTCGTCCGCTGGCGGGCAGTGCGTCGGCTCGACACCCACCTACCTTTTTGTGTGGGCCAATACGTGCTGTTTGATAAGCTTGCGGCGTGGGGAAGTCCCTTGCACGTGGGGCGGTTGGTGCGACGCGGTAGTGCCCTCTCGCATGCGTGTGCGCCCCGTACGCGCGCGTGCGCAACTCGGAACGGTCCCTCCCCCACGACATCTCGGAATCGGCTTGTTCCCTCCCCCCTCGCGTGCACCGGATTTCCCCTCGTCGCTGGCGGGCAGTGCGTCGGCTCGACACCCACCTACCTTTTTGTGTGGGCCAATACGTGCTGTTTGATAAGCTTGCGGCCGTGGGGAAAGTCCCTTGCACGTGGGGCGGTTGGTGCGACCCGGTAGTGCCTCTCGCATGGCGTGTGCGCCCCGTACGGCGCGCTGTGCGCAACTCGGAACGGTCCCTCCCCCACGACATCTCGGATCGGCTTGTCCCTCCCCCCCTCGCGTGCACCGGATTTCCCCTCGTCCGCTGGCGGGCAGTGCGTCGGCCCGACACCCACCTACCTTTTTGTGTGGGCCAATACGTGCTGTTTGATAAGCTTGCGGCCGTGGGGGAAGTCCCTTGCACGTGGGGCGGTTGGTGCGACCCGGTAGTGCCTCTCGCATGCGTGTGCGCCCCGTACGCGCGCGTGCGCAACTCGGAGCGGTCCCTCCCCCACGACATCTCGGAATCGGCTTGTCCCTCCCCCCTCGCGTGCACCGGATTTCCCCTCGTCCGCTGGCGGGCAGTGCGTCGGCTCGACACCCACCTACCTTTTTGTGTGGGCCAATACGTGCTGTTTGATAAGCTTGCGGCCGTGGGGAGTCCCTTGCACGTGGGGCGGTTGGTGCGACCCGGTAGTGCCTCTCGCATGCGTGTGCGCCCCCGTACGCGCGCTCGGTGCGCAACTCGGAACGGTCCCTCCCCACGACATCTCGGAATCGGCTTGTCCCTCCCCCCCTCGCGTGCACCGGATTTCCCCTCGTCCGCTGGCGGGCAGTGCGTCGGCTCGACACCCCACCTACCTTTTTGTGTGGCCAATACGTGCTGTTTGATAAGCTTGCGGCCGTGGGGAAGTCCCTTGCACGTGGGGCGGTTGGTGCGACGCGGTAGTGCCTCTCGCATGCGTGTGC
>JAIVEN010000059.1:10000-12500 GCA_026686845.1 Adenanthera pavonina
AGGTTGTGGCAGGGGGGAGCCCTGAACGGGCGCCGGAACGTGCACGGGAAAGCCCCGAGAAAGTCCCGGAACGTGCCAGGGCAAGGCCCGAACAAGTCCCGGATCATGCCCCGAACAAGCCCCGGATCAACCCCGGGCAAGTCCCGGAACATGCCCGCGCAAGCCCCGAACAAGTCCCGGGCAAGCCCCGCGCAAGCCCCGAGCAAGTCCCGGATCATGCCCGGGCACGCCCCGAACAAGTCCCGGGCAAGCCCCGAGCAAGTCCCGGAACATGCCCGCGCAAGTCCCGGCACGTGCCCCGGTCAAGGCCCGAACAAGTCCCGGATCATGCCCGGGCAAGCCCCGGATCAACCCCGGGCAAGTCCCGGAACATGCCCGCGCAAGCCCCGAACAAGTCCCGGGCAAGCCCCGCGCAAGCCCCGAGCAAGTCCCGGATCATGCCCGGGCACGCCCCGAACAAGTCCCGGGCAAGCCCCGAGCAAGTCCCGGAACATGCCCGCGCAAGTCCCGAGCAAGTCCCGGATCATGCCCCCGAACAAGTCCCGGATCAACCCCGGGCAAGTCCCGGAACATGCCCGCGCAAGTCCCGGATCATGCCCGGGCAAGTCCCGGAACACGCCCCGAACAAGTCCCGGGCAAGCCCCGAGCAAGTCCCGGAACATGCCCGCGCAAGTCCCGAGCAAGTCCCGGATCATGCCCGGGCATGCCCCGAACAAGTCCCGGATCATGCCCGGGCAAGCCCCGAACAAGTCCCGGATCATGCCCGGGCAAGCCCCGGAACATGCCCGGGCAAGCCCCGAACAAGTCCCGGATCATGCCCGGGCAAGCCCCGGAACATGCCCGCGCAAGCCCCGAACAAGGCCCGGAACACGCCCCGAACAAGTCCCGGGCAAGCCCCGAGCAAGTCCCGGAACATGGCCGCGCAAGTCCCGAGCAAGTCCCGGATCATGCCCGGGCAAGTCCCGGAACACGCCCCGAACAAGTCCCGGTACGTGCCCGGGCAAGCCCCGAGCAAGTCCCGGATCAACCCCGGGCAAGCCCCGAACAAGTCCCGGATCATGCCCGGGCAAGCCCCAAACAAGTCCCGGAACGTGCCCGGGCAAGTCCCGGAACGTGCCCGGGCAAGCCCCGGAACGTGCCCGGGCAAGCCCAGAACAGGTCCCGGTACATGCCCGTGAGCAGCCTGAACCAGTCCAAGGCAGGTCCTGGTACATGCCTGGGCAGGTCCTGGTACATGCCTGGACAGGTCCTGGTACATGCCTGGACTTGCTCGTGAGCAGGTCCTGGTGCGCGCGTGAGCAGGTCCTGGTGCGCGCGCGAGCAGGTCCTGAACCAGTCCTGAACCAGTCAGGTTGACGACGCAGAACTGCACAAAAAGTTGCACCCGTACCAAATTTAAATCTACTCGTTCCATTTGCGATTTTCTTGTTTCAGTAGTTGGTACTCAACCAGAGGAACATGCCCAGGGGTCCGGCCACCCGAGCCGCCACCCGTGGCGGCCCGTGGAGGCCGCACCATTTTTTTCGGTTAAAAATTCCTAAGATATTCTGTGGGTGTCCAAAAATTATGAAACTTGGTGGTTAGCATCCTCATATCATCCCTAAGAATCCTGCAAAAAATCGCGCAAAAATTCGATCTCTAGCTCAAGTTATGGCCATTCGTTTCTCACGAAAATTGATGGTTGTTCCTGGCGGATGGGAAAATGTGTGTATTGCATATGTAGGGGAGCCCCCCCTACCCCCCCCCCCCCCAACATGACTTGGTCCCTTGCTCACATGGTCCCTAACATACATGGTCCCTAACATGGCATGGTCCTTGCCCCCCCTTGGACCACCCCCCACTATGGCTCGCCGGCGACCACCATGGCCGCCGGCCGGCGGACCGCCGGTGACACTTTCCGGCCAACTTCCGGCGAACTTTCCGGTGACTTTCCCGGTGAGTTTTCCGGCGAGTTTTCCGGTGAACCCCTTAAATTGTGTGGGATTTCGATTGTGATGGATGGAGACGCGTATTAAGGGGTTCTTGAGTGTTACCGGTGGTTCAACCCGCGCGTGGTTTTCCATTTTGTCGGCCATGTTGCAGGGGTCTCCCCACATTCGGTGGGTTGGCATCGCGTATGCGTGTGCGCCCCGTACGCGCGCGTGCGCAACTCGGAACGGTCCCTCCCCCTTGACATCTCGGAATCGGATTGTCCCTCCCCCCTCGCGTGCACCGGATTTCCCCTCGTCCGCTGGCGGGCAGTGCGTCGGCTCGACACCCACCTACCTTTTTGTGTGGGCCAATACGTGCTGTTTGATAAGCTTGCGGCCGTGGGGAAGTCCCTTGCACGTGGGGCGGTTGGTGCGACCCGGTAGTGCCTCTCGCATGCGTGTGCGCCCCGTACGCGCGCGTGCGCAACTCGGAACGGTCCCTCCCCCACGACATCTCGGAATCGGCTTGTCCCTCCCCCCTCGCGTGCACCGGATTTCCCCTCGTCCGCTGGCGGGCAGTGCGTCGGCTC
>JAIVEN010000059.1:22500-25000 GCA_026686845.1 Adenanthera pavonina
TCCCGAGCAAGTCCCGGATCATGCCCGGGCAAGTCCCGGAACACGCCCCGAACAAGTCCCGGTACGTGCCCGGGCAAGCCCCGAGCAAGTCCCGGATCAACCCCGGGCAAGCCCCGAACAAGTCCCGGATCATGCCCGGGCAAGCCCCAAACAAGTCCCGGAACGTGCCCGGGCAAGTCCCGGAACGTGCCCGGGCAAGCCCCGGAACGTGCCCGGGCAAGCCCAGAACAGGTCCCGGTACATGCCCGTGAGCAGCCTGAACCAGTCCAAGGCAGGTCCTGGTACATGCCTGGGCAGGTCCTGGTACATGCCTGGACAGGTCCTGGTACATGCCTGGACTTGCTCGTGAGCAGGTCCTGGTGCGCGCGTGAGCAGGTCCTGGTGCGCGCGCGAGCAGGTCCTGAACCAGTCCTGAACCAGTCAGGTTGACGACGCAGAACTGCACAAAAAGTTGCACCCGTACCAAATTTAAATCTACTCGTTCCATTTGCGATTTTCTTGTTTCAGTAGTTGGTACTCAACCAGAGGAACATGCCCAGGGGTCCGGCCACCCGAGCCGCCACCCGTGGCGGCCCGTGGAGGCCGCACCATTTTTTTCGGTTAAAAATTCCTAAGATATTCTGTGGGTGTCCAAAAATTATGAAACTTGGTGGTTAGCATCCTCATATCATCCCTAAGAATCCTGCAAAAAATCGCGCAAAAATTCGATCTCTAGCTCAAGTTATGGCCATTCGTTTCTCACGAAAATTGATGGTTGTTCCTGGCGGATGGGAAAATGTGTGTATTGCATATATAGGGGAGCCCCCCCCTACCCCCCCCCCCCCCCAACATGACTTGGTCCCTTGCTCACATGGTCCCTAACATACATGGTCCCTAACATGGCATGGTCCTTGCCCCCCCTTGGACCACCCCCCACTATGGCTCGCCGGCGACCACCATGGCCGCCGGCCGGCGGACCGCCGGTGACACTTTCCGGCCAACTTCCGGCGAACTTTCCGGTGACTTTCCCGGTGAGTTTTCCGGCGAGTTTTCCGGTGAACCCCTTAAATTGTGTGGGATTTCGATTGTGATGGATGGAGACGCGTATTAAGGGGTTCTTGAGTGTTACCGGTGGTTCAACCCGCGCGTGGTTTTCCATTTTGTCGGCCATGTTGCAGGGGTCTCCCCACATTCGGTGGGTTGGCATCGCGTATGCGTGTGCGCCCCGTACGCGCGCGTGCGCAACTCGGAACGGTCCCTCCCCCTTGACATCTCGGAATCGGATTGTCCCTCCCCCCTCGCGTGCACCGGATTTCCCCTCGTCCGCTGGCGGGCAGTGCGTCGGCTCGACACCCACCTACCTTTTTGTGTGGGCCAATACGTGCTGTTTGATAAGCTTGCGGCCGTGGGGAAGTCCCTTGCACGTGGGGCGGTTGGTGCGACCCGGTAGTGCCTCTCGCATGCGTGTGCGCCCCGTACGCGCGCGTGCGCAACTCGGAACGGTCCCTCCCCCACGACATCTCGGAATCGGCTTGTCCCTCCCCCCTCGCGTGCACCGGATTTCCCCTCGTCCGCTGGCGGGCAGTGCGTCGGCTCGACACCCACCTACCTTTTTGTGTGGGCCAATACGTGCTGTTTGATAAGCTTGCGGCCGTGGGGAAGTCCCTTGCACGTGGGGCGGTTGGTGCGACGCGGTAGTGCCTCTCGCATGCGTGTGCGCCCCGTACGCGCGCGTGCGCAACTCGGAACGGTCCCTCCCCCACGACATCTCGGAATCGGCTTGTCCCTCCCCCCTCGCGTGCACCGGATTTCCCCTCGTCCGCTGGCGGGCAGTGCGTCGGCTCGACACCCACCTACCTTTTTGTGTGGGCCAATACGTGCTGTTTGATAAGCTTGCGGCCGTGGGGAAGTCCCTTGCACGTGGGGCGGTTGGTGCGACCCGGTAGTGCCTCTCGCATGCGTGTGCGCCCCGTACGCGCGCGTGCGCAACTCGGACCGGTCCCTCCCCCACGACATCTCGGAATCGGCTTGTCCCTCCCCCCTCGCGTGCACCGGATTTCCCCTCGTCCGCTGGCGGGCAGTGCGTCGGCCCGACACCCACCTACCTTTTTGTGTGGGCCAATACGTGCTGTTTGATAAGCTTGCGGCCGTGGGGAAGTCCCTTGCACGTGGGGCGGTTGGTGCGACCCGGTAGTGCCTCTCGCATGCGTGTGCGCCCCGTACGCGCGCGTGCGCAACTCGGAGCGGTCCCTCCCCCACGACATCTCGGAATCGGCTTGTCCCTCCCCCCTCGCGTGCACCGGATTTCCCCTCGTCCGCTGGCGGGCAGTGCGTCGGCTCGACACCCACCTACCTTTTTGTGTGGGCCAATACGTGCTGTTTGATAAGCTTGCGGCCGTGGGGAAGTCCCTTGCACGTGGGGCGGTTGGTGCGACCCGGTAGTGCCTCTCGCATGCGTGTGCGCCCCGTACGCGCGCGTGCGCAACTCGGAACGGTCCCTCCCCCACGACATCTCGGAATC
>JAIVEN010000059.1:45000-47500 GCA_026686845.1 Adenanthera pavonina
GGCCCCGAACAAGTCCCGGGCAAGCCCCGAGCAAGTCCCGGAACATGCCCGCGCAAGTCCCGGCACGTGCCCCGGTCAAGGCCCGAACAAGTCCCGGATCATGCCCGGGCAAGCCCCGGATCAACCCCGGGCAAGTCCCGGAACATGCCCGCGCAAGCCCCGAACAAGTCCCGGGCAAGCCCCGCGCAAGCCCCGAGCAAGTCCCGGATCATGCCCGGGCACGCCCCGAACAAGTCCGGGCAAGCCCCGAGCAAGTCCCGGAACATGCCCGCGCAAGTCCCGAGCAAGTCCCGGATCATGCCCCCGAACAAGTCCCGGATCAACCCCGGGCAAGTCCCGGAACATGCCCGCGCAAGTCCCGGATCATGCCCGGGCAAGTCCCGGAACACGCCCCGAACAAGTCCCGGGCAAGCCCCGAGCAAGTCCCGGAACATGCCCGCGCAAGTCCCGAGCAAGTCCCCGGATCATGCCCGGGCATGCCCCGAACAAGTCCCGGATCATGCCCGGGCAAGCCCCGAACAAGTCCCGGATCAGCCCCGAGCAAGTCCCGGATCATGCCCGGGCAAGCCGCGAACAAGTCCCGGATCATGCCCGGGCAAGCCCCGGAACATGCCCGCGCAAGCCCCGAACAAGGCCCGGAACACGCCCCGAACAAGTCCCGGGCAAGCCCCGAGCAAGTCCCGGAACATGGCCGCGCAAGTCCCGAGCAAGTCCCGGATCATGCCCGGGCAAGTCCCGGAACACGCCCCGAACAAGTCCCGGTACGTGCCCGGGCAAGCCCCGAGCAAGTCCCGGATCAACCCCGGGCAAGCCCCGAACAAGTCCCGGATCATGCCCGGGCAAGCCCCAAACAAGTCCCGGAACGTGCCCGGGCAAGCCCCGGAACGTGCCCGGGCAAGCCCCGGAACGTGCCGGGCAAGGCCCAGAACAGGTCCCGGTACATGCCCGTGAGCAGCCTGAACCAGTCCAAGGCAGGTCCTGGTACATGCCTGGGCAGGTCCTGGTACATGCCTGGACAGGTCCTGGTACATGCCAGACTTGCTCGTGAGCAGGTCCTGGTGCGCGCGTGAGCAGGTCCTGGTGCGCGCGTGAGCAGGTCCTGGGTGCGCGCGCGAGCAGTCCTGAACCAGTCCTGACCAGTCAGGTTGACGACGCAGAACTGCACAAAAAGTTGCACCCGTACCAAATTTAAATCTACTCGTTCCATTTGCGATTTTCTTGTTTCAGTAGTTGGTACTCAACCAGAGGAACATGCCCAGGGGTCGGCCACCCGAGCCGCCACCCGTGGCGGCCCGTGGAGGCCGCACCATTTTTTTCGGTTAAAAATTCCTAAGATATTCTGTGGGTGTCCAAAATTATGAAACTTGGTGGTTAGCATCCTCATATCATCCCTAAGAATCCTGCAAAAAATCGCGCAAAAATTCGATCTCTAGCTCAAGTTATGGCCATTCGTTTCTCACGAAAATTGATGGTTGTTCCTGGCGGATGGGAAAATGTGTGTATTGCATATGTAGGGGAGCCCCCCCCTACCCCCCCCCCCCCCCCCCAACATGACTTGGTCCCTTGCTCACATGGTCCCTAACATACATGGTCCCTAACATGGCATGGTCCTTGCCCCCCCTTGGACCACCCCCCACTATGGCTCGCCGGCGACCACCATGGCCGCCGGCCGGCGGACCGCCGGTGACACTTTCCGCCAACTTCCGGCGAACTTTCCGGTGACTTTCCCGGTGAGTTTTCCGGCGAGTTTTCCGGTGAACCCCTTAAATTGTGTGGGATTTCGATTGTGATGGATGGAGACGCGTATTAAGGGGTTCTTGAGTGTTACCGGTGGTTCAACCCGCGCGTGGTTTTCCATTTTGTCGGCCATGTTGCAGGGGTCTCCCCACATTCGGTGGGTTGGCATCGCGTATGCGTGTGCGCCCCGTACGCGCGCGAGTGCGCAACTCGGACGGTCCCTCCCCCTTGACATCTCGGAATCGGATTGTCCCTCCCCCTCGCGTGCACCGGATTTCCCCTCGTCCGCTGGCGGGCAGTTGCGTCGGCTCGACACCCACCTACCTTTTTGTGTGGGCCAATACGTGCTGTTTGATAAGCTTGCGGCCGTGGGGAAGTCCCTTGCACGTGGGGCGGTTGGTGCGACCCGGGTAGTGCCTCTCGCATGCGTGTGCGCCCGTACGCGCGCGCGTGCGCAACTCGGAACGGTCCCTCCCCACGACATCTCGGAATCGGCTTGTCCCTCCCCCCTCGCGTGCACCGGATTTCCCCTCGTCCGCTGGCGGGCAGTGCGTCGGCTCGACACCCACCTACCTTTTTGTGTGGGCCAATACGTGCTGTTTGATAAGCTTGCGGCCGTGGGAAGTCCCTTGCACGTGGGGCGGTTGGTGCGACGCGGTAGTGCCTCTCGCATGCGTTGTGCGCCCCGTACGCGCGCGTGCGCAACTCGGAACGGTCCCTCCCCCACGACATCTCGGAATCGGCTTGTCCCTCCCCCCTCGCG